>LUCM01009453.1:0-17925 GCA_008360955.1 Fasciolopsis buskii
AATTGAGCACGTGTTTACTCTTTTGGACTTCTGCTCACCATCGATTGTCCGTCGTTGTAAATTGTTTCCCTGTGGGCCGCTGTGCTACTTTATCGCCCAATCCATAATGGGTCTATTTATTCGCGCGTGCATCTCTAGTCCTTGTAATGCCAATTGGCACCTGCAAAGGTGTTTTAAAGAGATCCCTTGCTATGAGCAGACCCATGCCGTTGACGCTCCCGCCGCCTGTCCGCAGCTGTTTACTTAGAGAATCATTAGGCATTGGCCCCCCATTTAACGTCGTAAGATAATGATAATGTTGCTCTTGTAATCGATCCGAAGTAGAACCTGTTAGTGCTGAATCAGAGTCTATATGGTCTCCCAGGCGTTGTTTAAGGAAGTTTTTAGTCAAAATCTCACTTCGTAGCATTTTTGTATTCAAAATCTTCCCGGGTCCGCCTCTTTTTACCTTGTTTTTCTCTATTCTTCGTCAATGGTTGTTTGTGAACTGTTTGTGCACACGAACATCACATTACCGAGAATGCTTTGCGGTTGATACTTGATGTCACACCGTTGACCCACGCAGCATGGAAACTAAGTGTTTGAAACATCCCAATTTGGTTCTCTCCAAGTTAAAATAGATCTGTTCTTTTTGCAACATTCAATTGTTCCGACTGTTTTTCACAAATGTTGTCACAAATAATAAACGTACACTGGATGCACTGCCGTCACGAAACTCGTGCTGCTAAGAAATAACTTGAGTCTTGTTACACTTTTGTTGCAGAATATCTCTGGTCTCGTTTCTACTCTCACGACTTTGGTCAGTCTCATCAGTAACAGCAAGTACGTCCATCCGTCGACAAACTTGAGCCCCAGTCCTAATGTTCCCACTTCGGGGCATACACAAACGAATTATCACCGCACTCCTTCCCACGCTCTTGGTACACCTCAGCGAGCAAAACCGCAGGTTGGTTCGCCGGTCATTCCCAGCCCATTAACCCCCTCCGCTAACACGGGCACAAGCAGCAGTTGCGGTAGTTCCAATAGCAGAATTACCCATTCGATGCTGGCGTCATCGGGCTGTAGTTTGTCGTCCCATCAAATGGATGATCTCTTATCTAGCTTGGAGAACCTGACGCAGCAGGCACGATCTAGAACATCTAAGTTAACAGAATGTTACTCGAACGTGAGCCGGAAAACATCTGTACATGAATTCTCTGGTCTTCCTGAAGAACGTATTCCTCAAGCCAATCGTGGGGTCGCCTCTCCGAACAGTTCGCGGACTTACTGTTGGCCGCAACCCCGTGGACGAGAACGGTGTGATAACATTTCTACTTCTAACCGTAAGTTGCGTTTCTGCTGCAAAATTTGTATAATTCTTCTCGGCTGATCTTTTAATGCCCAAAGTTTAGTGGAAAGTAAAGGTTCCATTAGGACCCGACGGTGAAAAGGGCCCACCTTCGGAAGTGCACTCTACTGCTTACAGTGAACTCACTTTTTTGGTGAATCCACATAGCGTATGGGAAGTAGTTCTGTGTACTGTCTTTGCTATTTGTTCAGGACAGGCGAGCCAATAATTTTCTCGTTCTGCGGATAATGGAGGAGCAAGTGCCAGCCATAAGTGAATTGTTTTGAAGTGGTAGAGTTTGCTGCCGTTTTGTCTAAACGTTGAGATATTTAACGGGATATCTGAGAGTATCGTTGTTTCGTTTTTCGGGTATCATCATCACCAAGAAATTCAGAATAAGATCATACAATTAGCGTCGTTTTCTGCTCCACAGTTTGTGACACTGTTTAGATTCGAAGTAAAAAACTAGAGCGTAATCAGAATTAGTTATAGGCCGGTTATTTTCCAAGTATTCACATGACCCATTGTTTTTTTCGAAATGGAAGCATTTGGATCAGTTTTGTGCAGCCCAGGAACTTATGACTACTATTGGCCATCATCATCGTCGTTCAGCAAGGCATGCCCATTGACCGCTGCCTTTTCCTCAAGGTTACATGTCTATAAAAAGAGTGAATATCCAGGGGAACGGGGAGTGGATCTACGCAGGTAGGAAAAGATAAGATACCCTTGATACCATACTTGAGTTGTACATTTTGAGGCAGTACTCGGGAGCTGAGCCATTTAATGGGCTCCGTATCCTGCACACGTTTTCAGGATTTCATGGCGTGTGGTTCCATATACGTGAAGGTGAACAGAAGCCGGACGTCAGTAGGTTCTTAGTGGGATCAGTTTAACTGACGTCCATGCTGCACGCATATGGGAACAACCGTAGCTTTACGGCTGTTTGAATGGGACGAAAATAGGTTCATTGGACAATCGATCGCGGACGATCAACGGCATTATCCAAAACTTAGCATTTCGCTTACGAATTCTTTATGGACATCGTAGGCCACGACCAGAGTCAAGATTTCTCATCTCTGTACTCACGAAATTGCAGTCAGAGGCGTACGAACTGAATCCCTCGACCGTTGACTCTTGAATCCCAATAGTATCGACTCCGGTTTCCCGTTGCCAGTTTTCGGAGACAACTTTCGATCTCCTGCCACACGTATCAAGTCATGCAATCCCGTCTTTCGACTTGGGCCTCACTGCTGATGGTGGCCATGTCGATTAGTTGCCTGTTACCTCGATGGTCACGCTAGAACCCCAGCTGTTCTAGTCGTTTTGTTGATAAGGAAATATCTGCCGTCTCCCGGCTCATTATCCTATGACCAATGCCACTCCAATTTTCAGACTCATGTACAGGTTTTCCCCGATGTAATGAGTTTCTTACGAAACGTAACCTGTACATTCAGGTGCGAAACACTCAGCTGAGTTAGAAATGTTTAAAGGCTCAGTACTTATGGAGGCGGCTTAGTTGGCTTTTGCAGTTGGAAGTACTTTTCGTCGGCATGATTAGGAAAACCTGGCGAAAGTTATGTTCACACGTATGTGTCCGTGAGATATGTCCCTTGCAGACGAAGGATATGGAATTGTTTAAGGCTTGATGCTTTCGTGATACTATTGTATACTTACGGTACATAGGACGCGCGCCTCCACCAGCCTCCTGTTCAAACTGTTCGTCAGGCCCGGGGTTGTGCTGATGTTGAGATCAATCCCTGACGTGACACTGTCAGTTGGAATATTTGAGCCGAGGCTACTATCCGACAATCACATTTGCATGGAGGAGGGTATCACGAAATTTTGAACGGAATGTGTTGAAAGCCTTGTCAAACTCCCTGAAGCGGTCTGGTGGTTTGGTTTCGGTGACTCGTTTGTACTTCTAAGTGGTGTCCTCCACTTTGCGTCTTTCACATTGTGTACTGCGCCAACTCTGGTTAGTACGAATTTGGGACTTATTTACACCAGTATATACATGCGGTTTACATTCCTCGACATTTTGAATTAGTCATCAGAAACACCGGTAAAAGTTGAATTATAAGACTCAAAAATTTGATACTCAATAGATTGCACGACTAATGTCACTGGCATCGAAACCGTTAACGACTCACTTTTCGTAGGTAATGAAATATGAAAAGTATGCTATACTTTGCACCGGCCCTGGGTGCGTCGACCACGCTTCTTTCTCGTAGTTGTTAGAGAATTTATACCTCTCAGAAAGCAGATAATGATCTTGCTAGACATCGCATCATTCGATTCGATCGATGGCCCTGGGCTGCGAATTTCCTTTTGAGGGTTTTTTATTGAACAACAATTTATAAAAGTTGGATCGACCAGATTTTCATCCTGTGACAATTACTCGGAAATTGGCACACCGCTTCCGACGATTCTAGTATTTTTCGACTAAGTAGGCTACTTCGACTCAGTCGACCGAATAATGCATTTGGTGCTGCTCATCGAAGACATGTAAAAGAAGTCTGTTAATTTATTGCATGCATTGTACTGGTCCACCTATAGCCACGTAAAAGTACACGATGAACCATCATTTTTATTCGAAACGACGAACGGCGTTCGAAAGGGGTGTTTCGTTTCTCTCATCGACGAGGTAATGGAAGATGCTCTAGGAAGTTTTCAGGATGCAGGCGTCAACTGGTTTGCGATGCAGTTGTAGCCTAACTCACCCTTGGGGGGTTTCCTGTCCATCCAGGAGTCAAGGTTGACAAATTAGGATTACAGGAAGGGACCTGCTATTAAGTGCAGGTTCTGGAAACTTTTTATTTCTTTGCTGGTTAGATTACGTATTGCGTCTGGCGAACACGAATCTGCCATACCCGTTCTGTTTGCCTGTCCCATGAAGTGGAAGAATCCATGTGAAGGTCAATAGGTATGTTGACGTAGAAAATGATTGTGCAGCGAACATACTGGAAGTAGGTGTCTCACGTCTTCTTGGCTGGGGACAGAAAGATCCCGTTCACCGAAGAATATGCCGGTTAGTACGGCTTACTAGGTGAGTAGCGAAGTCGACGTCACATGGATTCACTCACAGTGACGTTGTCTGACGTGTTGGTCAGTAGCAGTTTGTTGACGCACAATTAGCCTTCTACTTATGCTTGCCAGTGTGCCAATGCAGATGGATACCAGTCCGTCATCCTAAATGGAACTCATTAAGATCATTTTTCCTGAAAGGCGTGTGACAGCTCGACCAGATCTATTGTTAGCATCCTCCTTCAAGTATGATGGCGAAATCTAAACATCGGAGCTAACAAAGCTCCTGAGATCAATCTGGGTTAAGGGGATCGCTGAGGGCTGATGTGAACCGGTAATTGAATCGATTCATGTAAAAATCACTCTGAAGCCTCTATTCTACTCCCTATGTGAAAGAAGAGCGAAAAGACAGGTATCAGCCCCATTGGTGCATCAGCTAAGCTCTTTGCAGCCACTCCGCTAAACCGCTTCTTTCTGTTCAGGACGCATGATCACGCCCTATTTAATGTGACTTTCGTCGAGGAAGAAGTTGTAGTAACTAAATCCTCACACCACGTCCAATTCTAGGAGAGCCATGTAATTTCCAGCAATCCACCACAACATGCTTGGTCGACTTCCATACAGTATTCGACTGCGTTGACAGGCAGTACCTCTGGGACGTACTTCGAAGCCACAGGATACCGGGAAAGTACATTAGACCGTTAGAGGCATACTACTCACGAACACAGGCGCGCGTCTGCGCCAACGGCAAAGTATCTGCAGACTCCCTTTTTGACTCAGGTGTTCGTCAGGATTGCCCGCTGTCACCGATTTTATTCAACCACGATATAGATTGGATAATGCGTCTTGCCTTCAATTTGATCAGAGTTGTTGGGTCACTGACCTCGAGTTCGCCGAGGTCACTGTTCTTCTGAGAGACGAACTCGCAACTGTGCAGCCGGTTTTAGACCGGACTGTATGCGAGGTAAACATATCAAAAAAGGTTTTTCAAAACTGCACAATACTCCTTACCTTGTATCCACATCAATGAAGATTCTTTGGAGAGGGTGATTCACTGCAAATACCGGAGCTCTACTATCCAGTCGAACGACAAAGCCAGAGACGAGCGCAAACTCCGTGGACTGTGGCAGGAGAGCTTTGCTATCACTTCATAAAGCATTGTGGTCTAGGAGTGAAATAAGCCTCATAACGAAGCCACACATTTACCGTGCCGCCGTCTGTGCAATCCTTACGTACGCATGCAAAACCTGGCTACTAAGGGTGGGTGATACAAACCGACCAAAAAGTTTTGACCATTGGTGGCTCCGCTGTATGGCAAGAATCAGATGCTATGATTGTCTCAAAAGCCGCTGCGTCTAACTGCTTTTGTCGTTTCTCCAAATAAGTCGTCTACCATGTTCGCCGGTTGGAGACGGGATTAACGAAGAGGAGCCTATTGCCATCGCACTGTTCGGAAAGTGGAAAGTTCTTTGGCCTGGAGGCAAACATATCAAGTTCATCTAAACCCGGCGATTTTCCCCGCTTCAGCAGTCAAATGTTTGCTCCCACTACCAGTTCCGTCAAGGAGTCACGCGACACCTAATGATTCGATGTTTTTATTGTCCGAGTGACTGTATTGGCGCGCGGCCATCCAAACTGCTTTTTGAAGTATTCCGCCCAAAGATGAAGCCTCAGCCTTGTGTCAAGAATATGCTCTGTTTGTATCGCATACACTTCCATCGACCGGAGTTCGCTGCCAGTTCGTGTCACTCATGAGCATAAACAATCTGACAGTTACTTGAAGCAGTTTCTGCGTCCATTTCTTTGAAACCTTAACCCAGTAGTTCTCACGGTCCTTCTTGAGGCTTATCGTTACGTAACGCTGTACGTATCTTTATATCTTATTCAGTTCTTTGTTGTTTGGAAGCTGATGCTTTTGGACCGTTACTTTCAGGGATTCCGAGGGACCGAGTGTCTTTGACGGGAGACGGACTCAGAATCACAGACGAGATTTGGTGCCAAATGCATCGCTTGCTTGGTTTGACCTCACTGCTGCTTGACCTGGTTCTTAACTCGTTTGATAGTTTTTGCTCAACGAATACGAACAACCGCATCAGACAGGTGTTATCCAACCAACCCGGTTGGCGGCCTGCGTCGACGTCCGGTGAATAGTAGATAACTGCATTGAAACTTGGACATGGTCCGGCTCTATGTACAAGAAGCAGTAGTATTAACGATTTTGAGCAGAACTACGCCAAAGGTAGCTTATTGCGATGTGACTCAGGTTACCTGCAGAATTAGAACACCATGCCGCTATGCGTTGCGGACAGTGTATGAAACTCGTGCTTGACATGAATAAGTGATTGCATGCACACGACCGGCGAAGCATATTCCTGTTATCCGTACGCTTAGCTCACAAAAGAGTCAGGTTTCGGCCCTCATTCGTTGGCTGTGTATAGCGGAGTGCCGTATTTCTTAGTACTTGCTTGACGTACTTGATGTCAAAGGTGTCTGCATTGTCGTCCCTAAGGTTTACAGAAAGAGGATGGAGATCAGCAGCGACGATTGTAAAACTCAGAGTGACTCAGGGCCACATAAGATCTCAATCGGTGAGATGTGTTAGCGAGTCAGGTGTAAGCCATCTACCGACTACCACCAAGGTCATCGGCTTGTCTGGTTTCTAACTGCTTATATATATATATATATAATATACATATATTGCACAAGTCTGAATGCAGATAGTGTGCTATCGGAATCTTGGCGAAGGATGGGAACACTGAACGATAAAAAAGAAAGAATAAACAATGTGTAGAATTCACAACACATGCTAGTTCTTCTATTCCTCATCTTTACGTCACCGACCGCCCACCCGGATCCATGAATCCTCTGCGGGCTTGGTAATACTTGGTTGCAGAAGCCGAAGTAGAAGGTTGACTTAGGGGACCCCACCCTTAGCCTTTGTCCAAATGGTCTAACCTACAAGGCAGCGGGACGATCTGAGGGCCACATAGACTACCAGGACCCGGTAACCGATTTTTCAGCTGATGTGCTCTTCGGATGGTGCTAGACATTTTGGGTGCCCAGTACCTCCCTTCATCCGGATGCCGGTGATCACACAGCCGTGTGCTTCGTATGCCGCACGCAGTTGGTTTGAAATCAGGATTTAGCCAACTGGTTATCAAAAACCGATGGAAGGCGTCGGGGGTTCGCCTTCGTCCTTGCACTTTGGTAGGAAAACCGCCACAGAAAGGCAATGCGTAGGAGTCCCTCAATAGAGGCTGTTTGAACGCCGGCAACTTGGGAGCATTTCGAGAAGCATTCAGGGCAAGTAGCCAACTCAGGGAGAGACATCCACCCTCAGTCATGCTAAGGCATGACTTGACCTGAGTTCAAGTAGATTGAGTGTCTGTTACCAAAAGGGTCGGAATTTCGAATCCCAGATCTGTCGGTCACTTTGGTAGACACCAACCCGTCGTCGTCCGGTTCGTTAACGTCTAACCTATAAAAACATTATGGGGTTCTGCGCCACTTCAAATTTCGGAATCATAGTTGCCGGTCTCCATATAGTGGGACCCAGTGGCTATGGGACAAATCATTTCCACTCCAGTCATGCTTCAAACATGTCACAAAGAATTTTTCTGGCAAACTAAATCCTTTTGATTACCTCCAGTGAAAGTTCTTGAAGGTCGCTGTCTTTTTGCCATCGAGCATATTTCGCCTGATATGGTAGGCGGATTTGGAGTGTTTCGTCAACGTTGCCTATTTTGCAACAACGCACAGACCGTTTAACGTCAAATCACTTAGAAATTGCAGTTTTCGGATGCGGTATTCTCTTTTGATCCCTCAAAGACAACTTGCCTCTTCAAGACCTTCATCTGCATTCACCCTTTGTGGTGACGGGTATCCTAACCCAAGCAAAACCATATGTGCATAATTTTAAAATTCATCTAAAATGAATAACGTTTTATGTAAAAGTATCGCAAACTTGATGCTCTTATTATCTCTGCGAGAGTGGTTCGTCACCATGACGTGTTAGACGGTCCTGATTTTCCAGTCATCGATTCTGCGGCGATATCCTTATATTTACACTGATCAGATATACGAGCGGAGACATCGGTCAAATGATGTTTACGAATTACGGACAGTTGTATAGTTGGGTGCACTTTTGTTGATTGTTTAAGATATATTTTGAAATCGTTGAACGATTACTGGTGCTTGTTTACTTCTCCCATTCCAGAAGAAATAATAAAGTTCTCACAGCACATGCCGCAGGTGCCGGATGGTTACCACGTCTGACTTATTGAGATCTTATGGGGTCCTATGGCACTCCAGGTTGCACAGTCATGTTTTCCGATCCATTTTCCCATGTAGCAGGCCTTAGCGGCTGAGTGATATCCCTTCCACTAGTTATGCGTGACGTGTCATAACAGTGCTGGTTTCTGAACAGCCGCGTGCTTTGATATTCGGACAGGTTCTGTGTTTGTTTCCTCAAATTCGAGTGCTTTGTCCGATAAACAGTATTTCGGCAATCGAACTTCTATCCGTCTGTAATTTTTAGTTAGCGAAAAGCTGTGTCGCGACTCCGACCAAAGTAGTCAGGTGGATCGCATCAGTGACTTGGTAAAGGTACTGAAGTCAGCCGTAGAACAACATCTGAGCACTCGAGGTTCAGTATCCTCCAGCAGTGAATCCTCTAATCCTGCTGCGCCGCATCGCTCAGCACCTGTTACAATGCAAAAAATATGTCCAACTCCGGATTCCTCTCAAACCAGTGAGTCTGATTTACCGTTCAGTATTGTCTACTAAGGTTTTTTATATACTGCCGTTTCTTTAGCAAGCTGCTTGGTAGTGACAGCACCATCGAATTTCACACTCAGCGTAATAATTGGCAATAAGAAGCATTTTGCATCTGGGCAGTTTTGTTTATGCTGCTATTTTCGCACCACTTTTCTCTGTATTTTCTGATCTGGGAGCGACATACGATTTAAGCGGTTGTGTCACCCATTGAGATTGCTCCTTGCCGAAAAATGCACCGAAGAAATTCACTATTTACGGTCGTTCTACACAAAGCCGAAACTGACTCCATTCCAGCTCATGAAAAATAGTGCCCGTCAGGATTGCGCACAGTCACTGTTTTCAACCTTGTCTTGCAAGTGATAACGGACATCTCCGTCCTTGCGCGAAAACTGCCGCACAGATGTATGCTCTCCCAAGAGACACCTGGAAAGTGTGATGACGTGTTAGTGATGGAGGGCTCAGATAGGTTGCTTTATTTTGTGGATCGCTTGGAGGATGACGCATATTTGTTTGGTATGCGTTTTGCACATTCGAATTGTTCAGTGCTGTTGCAGGACTGGATTGGCTCAAAGCCAAACTTAGTTCTTACAGGGAAGAATTGGTTGTCGTAGACAGGTTTAGGTTCTTGGGTAGTTGTATCTCACCAAACGGTCGTATATCACTGTCACATTGAGACTGCATCTTGACGTGGTCTGACGGCTTGTGTGCAAAGTTGTCCCAAGCACTAACTTATTCAGATTCAGTGTCTCCTAAAAGTTCTACCCTGGGACCAGGCACCTTGCGTTTAACTTGTGTCACTGGTACGTCCTCCTATCATAATTCGAAGACAATTGTACTCAAAAGCTGAAAGTCTTCACACATGTCCTGACCGACCGGTCGGGGTTGTTTCGACCGAATACACACTGTGCGACAAATCTTAGGATATCGGCAAAAATTCAGTAGATCTACAGTCTCCGCTTTTTTTGGCCCGAAAGCAGAATGTGATTCGAATGACGCAATTCTGTGGCGCTGCTCCTAATTTGAGTGTCAGAGGAATTTATTTATCTCTTCCGGTTTCTGTAGGCGAACAGTGGTACCTAGCTACTTGCCTACGGTAATCTTTCATCCCAGTCCGCTAGGAGAAGTGGGGGTCGCCAGGGTTGCTTGGTTTCAATCTTTTTAACTTTGATTATGATGAGTATGAGGGCAGCCCTGTCATTTAAGAATAATGAGATATATATATATATATACACCACCATCCCTGGTCAAGCATTTTCCCAGATAACTGAAATGATCTACAACCGTTAGCTCCTCTCCGTCAAATATCAAGCCCGGAACTGCAGTTGATCACTCTTGTAACAGCACATTACACTTTCGAGGTGCAAAGCGCATGCCAAGTGGAGCTACAGTTCTACATAGACCTCGTCCTTTTCATGCAGACCGTTTTTCGGAGCTCGTTTCGACAGTTCCTCTTTCTGTGTGGTTTTCTCGCACACAGCTAGGCACCCTAATTATCCTTCTGTTACTAATTGTTGTACTTCTATTTCTGAGCATTATATCCCCCAAACTTCAAAACTCTAGAACACAGTTTCCATATTCTCACGGATTTGATTTTTTTCTTAAGACTATCAGCTCCTACACACACGCTCCCTCATTTTCTCATAACCGCCTTTTGTTCAAGGTGTTTACCCCTTATCGAGTGCTTCTTTTTATGCGTCGTTATCAGCATCGTCATTGTACAACGCTGAACAACTGGAGGAACTCAGTAAATCAATGCATTTCACGCTGTTGCATGTTGATATATGAAAAATGCGTGCAGTCACGGAGGAAACTGATTTCCATAGTAGCCAACAAGGAATACACAATCTGACGGCACAAGCGCACGTTTTCTCGACTATTCTGATTTAACAACAGGCGGCGACTGGATTGCCATCTCACGTCTCGCCGCTATATTCTTCAGTGTCTTCAGCTAGCATTTTTAGGAATGTTTTTGACATCATCCAGAGAGAAAAAGGTCGTTGCCTCGCCTAAGTTCTGCGTACATACCCACTCTCTTCTGCCACCTAATCTCTTGATCTCCATGTGGCTTTTTCCACTCCATGATACTAACGAAAAATTCGGCACGGTACGGTGGACGTGTTTGCCACACCATACGTTACATATGGATATTAGTGCTATACGCTTACTAAGTGTAGCTGCTTATTCTAGTTATCTTGGAAAAGTTGGTTAAATTCCTTTTGTACGTGGCGTCGACATAGCCAAAATACAGTTTGCAGTACAAACAACCTTTTGTTTTCTACATTCTAGTGCCCTCTTGCTCAGTTTCAGATAGAAAACTGGAATTGTTCCGGTCACATTTCGAATCCAGTGTTTCACAGTGGTCACTTTCAGGTTTACCTTTTGCTCGGCTGCTTTTATCGACTGTTCCCATCTCAAAACAAGATGCCCACTTAAAGTCGACCAATATTTACGGCATTTGGCGATTTTTACGTTTTCACCAACCAACGATCGTTTTCCGTGTTAAATGCTCACGGTCCATCTTCAAAATCCACGCTTAGTTGTTTCTTACGTGGCCACTTCGTGGGACCTGCGTCCACGCTATACATAGTTTTACTATAGAGTCACTTCCATCAACTCTAAGTCACTTTTTGTGAAATAGAGTAAGGAGGGAATTTGTGTGATTGTTAACAGGTACTGAAAACGGGCTCACGTGAATGCGCAGTCTTGGTGGTACTCGTGCCAAATATTGAAGTAGTAAGTATGGGGACCCTATTTCTCTGACTTCTAAAGTCATTCCCAGTGATGTCTAGGTTTTCTAAACGTTGTAAAGTTCGCCAAGGCTATGCAAACAGATTTAATCGGGTTGCTTTCCATAATAAATACATACCAGGATTAAACTTTTTGTTCATAGCGAGGTCACGTCGTCCCTTTTTTTGCAGTGAGCTTTAATTCATTATGCCACTCTTTGGATGTTTTTATGCACTGGGAAGCTGCCGATAACAACTGGAACAACCGAAACATTCTCTGAAACAGTCTGAGTGAACTTTTCGAGTTGTTTTTTCCCGTTGATTTTCACCTGTTCATTTGGATTCCAAGCTTCAAAGGGATTTTCCGTATTATCCTTTCACTGATTAATGATCAAGATATGTCCGCTACTTCCTTCATTCGCCGCGGTCAAATTGTTACTTTAAATCCACTGTGGATTCCATCAATCTAAGATGTTATTTACTAAGATCCAGTGACTTCTCTGTTGCTAGGAATCCGTTGGTTATAGGCATTACATCATGTTATACTCCATTTGCCACGTGCATTCTTACTGGCATTCTAATAACTCCTAGATTTGAAAAAGGAGCAGTATTATCGCAAACTGCCTGAAGCTGCTTTCCTGCTGCGTCAATTGATTTTGTTACCAAAAGCACTAATGTTTGGGGCTGACTTGATAACCCGTTATTTTCCGACACCGATCATTATCTGCACCTCATGTTCTTCTAAACAGTTTCTCATCTTTTCACCAAGATCGAATATGTGTTTCTTCTCTTTGTCCTGCTTGCATGTGGCAATTCTATACTGCCGTGTTCACTTCGCTAATCTTGATACCTTCGTCCACAATTTCTTCCACGTTATTACTCCGTTCGTACCTTTCTGTTTCATAACGACGTTTGCCGTCTGGATTTCCCCAGAAAGTAGACTTGTAAGTAGTTCATCCTTCTTGGGTATATTGGAGCATTTATGGACTCAATCCATCAGTTTGGAGTCATACATGGGCGTCCCGTCGTTGCCGTTCATGACTATTTTTGTATCCACTTATCGCTCGCATATTTTTTGCATTGTATTTGATATGAAATATAATCCTCCATATTTATTACTTAATAGGTCATCGGGAATCCAAAGGTAGTGATTATTCTCCAGATTCGAGTTTCCATCATACTGTGATTGCGGAGGCGCGCCCTAAGTAAGTTGGTTTTTGTGTCGGTAAATTTCATAACTCAAAATTGCGTTTTCATTTTGTCAACGTTTTGTCAAAAGTCGAGATAGTTTCATATTTTGCACGTTTAAACAGCTTTTTTCTCTGAAGGAAGCGCTTTGAGATCCTATTAAGCTTCTTACTTTCGATGTCATGGGTTGGCCACCTCAGGCAGTCATCATTTGCCGATGGCTGCAGATATATATAAATATATATATATATATATAGTGTGTCTCTGCTTTGTTATTCCCATGAGGCATTTAATCTTCCGCTGTCAAAAAATCATTGATACAAGCCTCGAGTTCGTGGATATCTGTATATCCTGTTTTGCACATTTTGATTGTGGCTTATTTTAGATCAATTGTCACTGGTTTTCATCTCATTTTCCCAGGCTCCATACGAACGGTCAGATTACAGAAGAATGCGAAAAGGATTCCACGGCGTCTCGTTTCGTGCTACCGGACGCATCCCCTTGCCCGGAAGGCGGTGCTCCTTGTCCAAAAATGTCAACCCTATCAGTTTTGTCCCAGGAAATTCCTGTGTCTCATATTCCTATGCCTGGCTCACACAGTTCTCTTGTTGCAGCCGCTGGTGTCGGCCGTGCAACGGAACTACAGACACCGTCTCCTGTTGACCGAATATTAGAAGATAAATGCGTGGCTAGAATAAGTAAGATCCTGAATAGCTGCGAAGCACAACAATTTCTGGACTCTGAAATCGCGGCGAAGTACGTGGACAAAACCATTGAAAAATTGGAACACGATGTAAGTTGTATGGCTTCCCCCTTTGTTGTGCAACCAAAAACGAATTCCTGTTGGAGGAGGTTCGCTAAAAAGCAACGGTTTAATTATTGCTGATCCAACAAAATCACAGTCGTGCGATGAGGAGTCCTTAGCATACTGACTCACAAGCCGGTGTTTTACTATTTCAAAAGTTTACTGTTCAATAATCTGCCGCAGCAGATTTTGCAACTCCTCAGCAATATACATTCCCCGATATTTTAGTAGTTTCGGATGGATCGACAGGACCGTCACAGTGTTAGTACGAGGATCTTGAAGGTAGTTGTCAAAACATCATAAGACGTGTCTTTATAACGGAAGAATCAATACTTGAGTCCAGCTAAGCTGAGCCTTAATAATCCAACAAATTGGGTCGTTGACAGTGTACAAAGGGATCGTCAGTTCCACGGATCACTTGGTTAACACAGTGCTGTCCCACCCGAGCATTCTGGTGAATATGAACGGTTTCGTGAATTTCCCTTGGAGATAGTTCTATATCTATTTATCTATCCATGTATGGACACATTGCAGTTGTCATCGGGTATGCCGGTACCACCACAATAACTTGGAAATTGGAATTCGATGGATGAGGGGGTCCAGGTGAATATTTTCGGTAATGAGTTATACGTCCAAACAGCCGAGATTCTTCTGATGAAAGGTGACATTGTTTGACGTCAATTTTAGAAAGGTTCAAGGTTTTCGGGTTGTTTCAATGCATTTTCGCCTTCCTTACTGTGGGTTTTGTTGCCCGGTGATCGATTAGATTTGGCAGAACACTGCAATGCAGTGCGCCAATACATAAGCGAGGAAGTTCCTCTGTGATGCATTCCCTCTTCTTTTCGTAAGTGCCGGTTGATCATCAAAGCGCAGCAGCTTACCTTTCCTCACATACGGGCTTACCGATGCACCGGTGCACCATTCGGGACAGGATTCCATTTTTAAAAAAATCACCTTTTTGATCATTGTTCATATACCTTGTTGCTTGCTCAGTGTGAGCAGTTGTTTGATCTTAGTGCTCTGTATACTGATTGGCACTGACTAAATGTTTGATTGAGTGCGACAGTGAATGTGGTCCGGTCTCTTCCGCAGATGTGAATGGGAGTCCGGCTTATCATCATATATGCTCGGTTGATTGGTATCTCGCTGGATTCAAGGCCGAATGCGCCATAATTACATGAACAAAGTCCTTGTTGGCCGTTCCCTACTAAAAATGGTGCAGTAAAAGGATAACTTAATCACTTAAACTAGATATAGGTAATCGTTTCCTCAATGATTGAAAATCCTGGACACCGATATCATAGTAAAGTTCTGAGTGGGTTCAGGTTAATTTTTTGAACGCGGGGTGAGACTGACATGACTCCAGCGATGACGCCTGAATTAGCATTATGATTCTCAGTGTACAGTTCCAGATGTGTGCATTTCTTAGTGATTACCTTGACCTGACGTGTTGTCTCATGTCGATCCTGATGTTTAGTATTTCCTCTGTCCAGTCACGCGTATTTTCCGAAACTGTTTCTGCTTGAGAATTGTTAATGATTCCTTGTTGAAATGAACTGATTGTATTGAGTCTCTGAGTATCAGTAAATAACGACCTGATTTGCTTTTCAGGCGCAAATTGAAGCAAAAAAGTTTGATCAGTTGCAAAGTGTTTTATATGGCGAGCTCTCTGTGGAGTCCAAGAAGCTCCGTGCTTTGGTTCGTATAAGTGAAGCAAAGCTAGCCATACATAAAGAAAAGTAAGTTCACGTTTCTCCTCATGGTCAACTAGTTTGCAATTTGTCTTCACCGTTTTGTTCGACTTTGGTCAGGTCGCACTGGTACACCACATGGCAACACAATCTCTCACTCATGAATTTCTCATGCTGATATGGGTGTTCGTTTCAGTATTGACACACGTCTTAGCTATCTAGCCTGTGGAGAATGATAGTCGTCGATCACAAAGGTTGAGTATGGTAAATGTTTGATTTTAGTGACAGTTTTTAATGAGACTGACAGAATTATTTTTCTTGTTTCAGGCAATCAGCGCTCCAGGAACTAATGGATTCCATAGAAACCCGGAGACACTTACCAAGCTTGTCTTTCTCTGATGAATTATTAGGATGTTCAACACTGACGGGCGGTTTGTAATCCTCAGTTCACCCGTTTCTGCATCTTGCGGTCCTTGTATTCTACTTGTGTATATCGTGAAGGAAATACCCTCGACTCCTTTGTAAATTGATACAGTTCATGCGGTTTGTGGTGAGCGGTTTCCCGTTTATCATTAAATCAGCTGTTTTAATACGCTTCCAAAATGACCGGGTTTCGGTTGTCCCAGTCTACTTTTGCTGTGTATGGTCATTTATCTCTCGGCCGAACACTGCCCACCGTTCCCCTTGTCTGCGCTCATCACCTTATTTTCCTACACAAATTATCAATTCCATCACATTGTGTAATGTCGACGCAATCGAGCTGTAGCTATTGGGGAATGATTGTACAGTTGTACACTTTCTAGACATACAGATCAATCAACAAAGCCATGCTGTTTGCTTATCGTAGATTGGTGATTGTTTTCAAGCAGCGGTGCATGATAGTCCGTCAGCAACACATTCACTCGTGGGGATTTTGTGTAACCACCCAATTTCGTGGCTCGCTCACGGTCGCATACCGGAGGAGTGTGCACTTCGGTCTCGCGATCTCGACGAG
The DNA here is from genome assembly GCA_008360955.1 of Fasciolopsis buskii. Classification (NCBI taxonomy): domain Eukaryota; kingdom Metazoa; phylum Platyhelminthes; class Trematoda; order Plagiorchiida; family Fasciolidae; genus Fasciolopsis; species Fasciolopsis buskii. The sequence goes on from LUCM01009453.1 coordinate 16,532, forward strand.
ATTTCTTCACGAATGAACGCTAATCTACTGCCCAGTTTGTTAGTAGGCTAACTCTAACGAAAGTATTTACTTCTCTCGTATAACGCCTTTAGGGATGGAAAGATCGAAAAGGTCCACTGGCTAAAACGTGGCTATTGAACCTGTTGTAGAATTGAATATAGCTATTGTGCGTCTTTCGAAGGACGCCATCTCATGCAGAAAAAAACTTGTCGTGCATTATGTTTGGTCCATAACGCGCTGCGGCAAACGGCTGCGAGCGGATATGAGTTAGGTTGCGCTAAGTCAGCAATTCCTTGGGAGGAGTTCAACTTCAGCGACCAGTAGACCAGATGAAGCGTCCTATATCACATACTCTACGGCAAGATAGAACAAAAATGGCACTAACAGGTTCTACTCCGGATCGATTACAAGAGCAACATTATCATTATCTTACGACGTTAAATGGGGGGCCAATGCCTAATGACCGCTGTCTTTCCCACTGAGTTACACGGTGTTACAAAAGGAGTGGAAAACCGAAGTGTATAGGAAGTAGACCTATTGTACCAGGAGAAAAGATCGAAGTAACACCTAGTGAGTGAAATACAGTCTAAATCTGCAAAACTACGTGTTTTCAGTCATTCTGAGTTGACAAAAAATGACAACTCGATCTCCACTGTTCGCGGTTCGCTGGCATATAAATCAGTGTCTCCAACTAACTGATTGAGACATCCTTTATGCTCGAACCACAAAGTGAAGCACTTTACCTAAGTTTGTTGTACATTTTCTTACTATCTGTTCCTATATCTGTTGATCTCCACGTCACTCTCCAATCAGAAGGGTGAACCGAAAAAGGCAGTTAAGCCCATGCCATTTGGAGCACCTTTGGGTAATAGATAAATAGAACAACTAGCGTTGTTAGTGAGCCAAGATTCTCTAAGTAAACAGCTGCGGACAGGCGGCGGGAGCGTTAACGGCATGGGTCTGCTCTTAGCAAGGGATCTCTTTAAAACACCTTTGCAGGTGCCAATTGGCATTGCAAGGACTAGAGATGCACGCGCGAATAAATAGACCCATTATGGATTGGGCGATAAAGTAGCACAGCGGCCCACAGGGAAACAATTTACAACGACGGACAATCGATGGTGAGCAGAAGTCCAAAAGAGTAAACACGTGCTCAATTCCATACAGGTTCCTTCATTGTTTCCGCTCACATTGTTTTGGTCTTCTCGCCATTGTTCCGACAGCGTAATCTCTGCATCATGACCATAATCATCATCATCATCATCATCATTAAGTCGTTGGCATCGCAACGTGTACACCCATAGAACGGAAGGAAGCTCGTATGGTTGGGCGAACAATTGTTTTTATAATGCTTATATGATCAACTGTGCACTAGCACGATAAGCTTTGCTAAC
>LUCM01009453.1:21276-47217 GCA_008360955.1 Fasciolopsis buskii
TGCTAATCGGTACCTTCGCTATGCCTGATGCCTGCTTGGATCACGTTCACATCGCTATTTTTGGTCCTTTGACGCCATCTCACGGGTTACACGTATCTGGTAACGTACACCGATAGATTCACTCGATGGCCCGAAGCCATTCTCATCTCTACTGTCTCGGCTGAATCGGTGGCTCGAAATGTCGTAGAACGATGGATAGCTCTGTATGATTGACCCTCCACCATCACGATTGACCTAGGGCAAAAGTTTGAGTCCGATCTATTTTTCCCAGAACCATTACTCGACAAGGAACTGTTGCGAGTATCGGACGTGTTATCAGTGGGGAAATTATAGGTAGGCAGAATGGGCAAAGAGATTGGGTTGGAGAAAGAAGGGGCAGGATGAATAAAAGAAGGAACTCTGAGCAGTAGCACACTTACCACTACCCACCCCCCACACCTGCACTTGATGCAATGGGTAGCGCGGCTCTGATTTGACTACGCGACGACCGATGCAGTATGGAATTATTTGTAGGCGTGTAACTCATGAAACTCATGGACGGGTGCTGCTAGGGAGTCCAGCCGCTAAGCAGAAGAACGATCAAGGTCCTCAACCAAAGCCTTTGGTTTTGACAAGAACCTGACCGCAAGGCAGCGGGGCATAGCTGTGGGAGCCTATCTACTTGGATCAATTAGTCTTCCACTCGTTTTTACGACTGAGCTGCTAACTCAGATCAACCCCCGACTTAGAGGACCAGGAGATTACTTCGTCAGGCCTCTACCCATTGACCTTCCAGGCATGATTGGATCATCGACTTGTTGGATCATGGAGGCACGCAAGCCATCACACCACGTCAAGGTGTAGTCTCGTTCCGTGTAGCGTAGCGCTTAGGTTGATCCTTCCCGGTAGCTGGTCCAATAATGGTTCGAAAAGTCATATGAATGTGCACCTTCATTGTCGCTCAAGAAACAGATCATCTGCCCAAAACATTTCACTTGATCACAGAAAATTTTGAGTGGATTTTGTGCCACCATACCTCAAAGCAAAATGAAACTTCTCCTGTGTGCGTGCCTTTGACATCGGTTAACTTTCTTTCAAACAATTCGGTCAGTGAGCTCATGGCATTTAATCTACTTCGCTGAGCAGTTGCTTCACTATCTGTTTTCTATCGTCATCAATTTCAATTTCTATACTTCAGAACATGCTTTGGTAGTTCATCTCATAATCATGACCTTCATTCGATCATCTCCGGTGCAAGCGGTCAGTCACATGCACCCAGCTTGTTTAAATGTTGCTCTTCTTACTATTTTCACAGTATGTATACTAACCAACTATTTCAAACCAAAGGATTGCATTGCATCCTTAGCGATAAAGAACGAGAAAATATATGAGGAAGAAACAAGGAAATTAAAGCCGACGAAGCAAGTAAAGGTCACCATAGATTTCGAACACATCCGAGGATCAACCAGTGAAGCAAACGCTCACCATCTCGTAGGCAACCAATCCGGTAGAGCGTGGGCATGCGAATCACGAAGGCGAACAGATCGTCAATGAATGTGTTCAGTGCTTTGTAGGTCAACATTCGCCACGGGAGATGAGCGACCGATTTCAGCTTGTAGTTGATGAAAAGTTGAGGAGTCATCATGATGAATCCTATAAATATCGAGAGCGGACACCGAATAAATTATATTAAGCGGGTATATGGGAGGCGGGTGGTAGAGAAGAAAAGTGAGAGGATGAGCAGATGATTGAAAAGCATGACCGTGAACGGGATGCGGATATGCCACTGAAAAACTTATGAAACTTCGGAATTCATCCTGTTTCGTGGTAACGAATTGGGAGGCGGTTTCTTTATTTTTGCACAGTCAACGGATTTGGGATGCCGGTCGGAACTCACATCATTCCGCACATTACGTTAACCAGGCAAAAACCAGGATGCCCGGTGAATGTTAAGCTGCCCGTAATGCTAAATAATGTTGGAGATGTGGAAGCTCGATCACAGTTTAGCATCCAATCCAAAGCAAACGATCAACCTAGACTGGCGATATATCAAAATGACTGTGAATTGACAGAGCTGCAAGTCAAATTTTCATCCTTATACTGATGGGAAAAAACCACGAGTTTGTACATCTCCAAAAACACCATTAAAGATATACCCAAATGACTAGTTCTCTAACAGCCTCCACTGAGGAGGTTCTTCTAAGCATATTGCGAGAACGAAGCTGATTGTTGAGTAGCAGATACCGTGGTGATCGACATCCAGTCTAGGAAAGATGACGAAGCACAGTTACCAAACTTTCAAAAACTTCCCTTGGTCATGATTGCATCTTATAACATTGACAAATAGTGAAAGGATATTTAGAAGAAAACAGGCTAGAAGGAACATAGACTATCACCTTTTCGAATGCCTGGACATCATTAACTGAAACATCTATCTATATCACCCAACGTCTCAAAACACCCCACTATGAGTTTACCTGGATATCAATCCGATGATCTAAGATAACCTACTCCGTACAGTCCATCAGTTAGAGGTTTCATACTCTTTCACCACACAATAAACTGACCCTCTTGATCTATCTCTCAACTACTACCTATCCCGGAGCATAGTTTATACCGAGATAATAGATATCCGGGCTAAAATAGTGGCGTTTTAACCTAAAAGTAACGGGTTCGAATCCTTCCACATGACAACCCTCGACTAACCATCACTCCTTTCTTGAGAATGACGAACAATGCCGTTTTGTTGATAAATGAAGTGAAAAGAGAAAATAAAAAATCCGGGCGAAAAGAACAAGAACAAAAGGCAAATCACTTACCAAAAGTGAGTAAGAATCCATACAACATGGACAGCACCCAGGAGTACCATCCCCGATGTTCTTGGTAGAGAAGCGAATAGCCGCAATAGATTGCCAACATGGGGAACAGAACCCAAGATAGATAACGGAATGCCATCTAGATATTTTTTCAGAAAAATAAATACTTTTGAACAAAGCAAGTGGACTTCAATCTGTTGAGCAAAAGTGACTAAGAATAACGATAGCAAAATGTGATGTGTGCAACCCAAGGAAACCGGAAAGCGATTGTAAAACAGCCACGAACACTTTTAGCTAGAATGCCTACTGATAGTAAGGTTTGGAATGCCGTTTAAATTTGTCGAGACAGTTACCTTAGCAATATTATCAACCACTCCTTATGATACAATTTGGCTATTAAAAGGCTACACTTTTAACCATTCGTTGCTCACCATTGTTACTTCGGTTATTCGTACCATCTCTTACAAGATCGATCAATATAGCCAAGTGAAGACGACAAGCACCATAGACACGAAAGGTCGGTTTATCTCGATGGGGTTGACTGAATAACCTAGGATTTTGAAACTAAGCAATCAAACCAAACTATGGGAAGGCACTTAAACGTAGTAGATCGCTCAATCGTTCCAGTTGTGAACAGGAAAAAAGTCGGTCGAAGAATGAACAAATTGAACACTGGAAATAAAAAATGGAAGCAAAACCAAGAAAATTACATTTGGTAAACAAACTATCTGCAGAACACGTGCAGATCGAAGCAATCAATAAGTGCAACTCGCTAACTCAGAAAATAATAGCTCCATAGAAGGAAAAAATTGTGTAGACGTGACACCATATATAAGATATGATTTGTGGGTAATTTTGAGTCTAATGCAGACAAACTCTTGATCATATCTGAAAATCTTAATGTATTTGAAAATTTCTGTTGATCGTAGCTCAGGTTTTGGTTTCCATGGGGTTCTGATCGCTGAGCTAGGCGTTTAGGTCGCAAACGTTTCATCGCCAGTCGAGATGACATCGTCAATGCAAGCGTGCAGTTGTTGGGGGTTCTTCCTTATTTATAGAGTTGCCGTCGACTCTGAACTTGAACTTCTACAACCTTGGCCTGGGAGCTACGCTTCTGTTTTCCACTTGATCTCCGTCGGTTTGATCTTTGACATTAGAAGATTGAAATTCAGCCTAAAAAGTTTAGTTGTGCCGTTGTTTTTATTTCAGTATGTGAATATCCCGTGATTCAGTTCCGTATACAGATACGCATAAATGATTCAGATTTGTGATCATAGGTCCGTATGACTTAAATACCGGTTAGCTGAGTTATCTGCCGTTCATGCGAATGTACTCGTGATCCGATTTGATGTGTTTATTGATTGAGTTATTTGGAGAATACTAGGCTTTTAAAAACGTGCCTCGTAGTTGGAAATGACTCGTCTGGTTGTCAGACATGTACCTGCTAGTCGATGATCAACAAGTGGAACAACTGCCTGTTATCCCTAAGATCAGATGCTCGAACCTCAGGTTCACCGGCCACTGGCAGCAAGCAGAAACTCGCTGTCGGTCAACAGGTCAACACGCCTGATCTATACAGACCTGATGCGGTACTAGGCCTCCCCAGGTTTCAGGCTCAAGGTTGACGCGTTCTCCCTCCTCAGTGCAGTGAACCCTAAAAGCTATGGTACGTCTCCTCCTTAGCACTTTTAAATGAAACATGCTACGTTCACTAGCGACGTACTTTTAAGTTATAATCACGTCCTTTACGACGGTATCGAGTAAACATACAAACAGCACGTTGTTGGCTAGGACAACGCAATATCATAAGATCAATACCCAGTTGATCTTAGACGGTATTAACATTAAAGTCTTACCTTCGTTATTTATTAGACACAACTAATATATAATATTGCTAGGAATCGAAACCGCTACTCAAAAGCTATTAAATGTGGATTACGTGAGAAGAGACAAATTCAAGCATCCAAGTGATCACAAATATCAGTTCAGAAACTGTAGAACGGGATACATGATGATGAAAATGTCACTAAAAGTGATCGGCTTACTGATTATGTCACCTAAGTTCATGCTTCACAGACAGAAGTCAAGGAACAATAAAAAAATTTCGTGCTAGTCGTAGGAGGTTACAAGTTTTTACGAAAGTGGTCAACATGTAATGTCAACGCTCAGATAAACTCTTGGTCTCTCGCTGAACTCCGCGTGTTTGACGGTCATGTCGACGTCAAGATCGTCCTGAGAACGAGCCCAGCGTGTACTGTTGACTGTATGCCGTTCTTTAAGTGTTGAAAGCAATTAATGGAAGCATTAGTACACTTCACCTGAAAGAACTGCACCTATTATTTCGAAATGTAGTTAGTGGACGTTGTGGTATGATAATTTTAGTTCATAAGTTGGCCGTGTTGGGGGAACAGAAAAGCAGACTGGAGGCCCATTCGCTGCCCTAGCCGACTGTAATGACAACAGTGATAGCTTCGCCCAGATTTATTTCTACCATAAATCGTTTCTGACCAGAAAAACTTTGGTCATAAAGGCGGCATCGGCTCACTTGGAACCCTCCCTCTCTTTCACAGCAATGGAAACAGGTTGACCAGACTGTCATCAGACTAACTGAACATCGTCAATCATTCCAGTCCACGGCTGGGGATTCAAATTACGCCTTCGCCTGTGCTCATTTTCGTTCGCATCTATTCTGTGGTCACAATAACAAAATAACCTAACCTGTAAAACTCCGCCTAGATAATAATGGACGACTTGAGTTCTGTTGTTAGTTTTGTATTTAGTAAACGGTACGTCCAAATGCCCAAGATTCAACCAACACTGAGAGCAGATTAAACGATCCCTGCACGCAGCGGAAGACGCCGCGTGGTACCTTCTTTTTAATGACATGGTTGAAGCATGAGTGAAATGGAATAGGCATGTCCCATAGCCATTAAGGCCCACTACACGCGGAGCGGGACTGGCAACCTTAACCATGAAACTTGGAGTGGCATAGAACCACATATGGAGTCATAAGGTTAGGTGTGGTAACGAGCCGGGGGACAGTGAGTCCCCGTCTACCAACAAAGTGACCGGGAGATTTGAGATGTGAACAGACGTTTAGTCCACTGGACCACATCTGATCAACTGGGCCTCAAAAACGATGGGCATCTTCGACTTCAGCTGCTCTCCTAGATGTCACATGCTGCGAGACCTCCAAACTCCTCAGAAGTCAGCTAACCAGAAGTTTCAGAAATGACGGTGAACAGTGGAGAAAGATGGGACTACTGGTAATAGACGCAAACTATGGTGACTGACTAGAACTTCTGGTTCACCAAAACGTCGAAAAATGAATTAATCAGGGAACCCAACTGTCCACTTATTTAATCTCAGGACTGTCGGCTGGGGCATTAAACGGACAGAGAAGTTTATTTGGTCCATTTTCATGAAGAACCTTCTGCTTCTGCCTGCGAGGGAGATGATGCGTATAGATGCCAGTCCTCCATCAAAAACAGAAGTTATCACAGAGACAGGACGCAACCAGATCACACAACATGTCCACGTCCTTCTTCAAGGTTGATGGCAGTTTTAGCATTGGAGTTAAAAAAGGGTTTAGTTTAAGGAAAGGAGCAAAAATGGATGTGAACTGGTGGTTGTAGTGGTTTGCAAACAAGAGGTCCTCATGAGAAAACCACCGATGATAAGGATCATGTTCGCGTCTACATTATCCGCCACTAGTTATCTGGTACTCGCGAAAGGTCCACGCGTGAGAATCAAGTCGGTTTCCAACCCGACCAAAGTTGCCTATGGCAAAATTCAGAAAACAAGTTGTCTTCCCTGATGTGGAAAAGACGTTCAACTCAGTCGATTGTGTAGTTCATTGGTGCCGTCTCACATTGAAAGGCATTGCGCAGAAATTCGTCGCGAACACAGAAGACGAGCTTGACCCTCAACGATTTGAGACACATATAGCATCCGTATGATATCAGGTTATTTGCCAAAAGTCAAATATACACAACAATGGTCCTGCTATAAGATTTAGAAACCTAGTCGTTGGAGACGCCCAACACGTTGACATCGGAGTTTGTTGCCCTGAGCTGAAATGTAGTCATATCAACACTTCTCACAGTGATAACAGAACTAAGAAAAGCGAATCGTCTGCCAAACTTCTGTCATAGACACTGGTTCAGCGCTGTCCCGAAGAAAATTAGTTCAATTAAATTCGCACGACGATCTGCAAACGAGTCATGTCTGAAGCTCTCCTTTAACTCAGCATGCAAGGACAGCCGAGTGATACGTATAACCAAAGATAGACTCTTCCGGTATATACCTTTCTGTGATGGAGACAGTGACTAGAAGACGGATAGATCCGATCAGTCCGTAACACGGTGATAAGACATGGAAACCAAAATTAGTAGGCTGTTTGACGTAGGACGAGTTCGAATCCTAGGTTGGGATCCGCGACCTGACCACACTAAACTACTGGAGAAATAAGGTGGCACGTCAACGCGTTGTAGACAATGGAACTCTTGCATTCGAAATCTCGCTTTACCTGCACGATTCATTGCTACCATCTTGACTTCCTTTATCCGTTTTCCTCTATTAAACCGGGTCCTGAGCAATAGGTGTAACCAGATAGCAACTGAAATCAGAGGGCATGAGTGCATTAAAATGAAGAATTCGGGCTGTTGCCCTGGCTGCAGAATTGCGATGGGAACAAGGGCTTGAAAGCTCCGCCTAAGTCCGTATTTTTTCGCCAAGTTCATGATGTGTAAGGGATACATCTTATGGTACCTAGAACCGTCCAACTGAAACTCCAAGGCGTGGGGAAACAAATAGGATGGTAATAAGTGCGCAGATTACTGACTGGCATCAAACTGGTCGACGGGGGTTGGGATATGAAGCGCAAATGTACCAAGTGACAAATGTTAGTCTCATAAAAACTTGCAAGAGACCATCTTTGTGTGAAAACAGCATAGTTGATATGCCCAAAAGGATAGCGACCGCCAAGCATCACAGTGGACCATGCATGAAGAACAGGAGAACAATCACTGACCTGATCGAACTTCTTCGTATCAGTTTCCACGTACGAAGTCTGATAGCTGATATGAACGTGAGGAAATATCCCCCATACACGAGTGGACTGATCAACCTAGAAAAGAGAGAAAAGGTGATTTTAAGAATACTGACGCATAGACATTATTTACCATATCGCGGGAGTATTCTGAGTTAATAGGGGTGTGATTTTACAACTTCCAAAACACTACGCAGATAGACACGCGCACATACACACACACACACACACAAAGAGAGACAAACAAACAAACAGAAAATAAAACACTAGCTGTGGGAGATCGACTTATTCACAATAACAGCAAGTCGATCCCTGAGTAATTCTGGTAAGTCTAACGAGATGCTGATGTCGAGAAAATCAAGCCATGTGACCGAACAACTTGTTTAAGCTTTTATTTTCACTATCACTGTGATGACACTGTTGATCAAGTATGTACCTTAAACTTTGGTGGATTGAAATTTCTAGATTCAGCAACTACAAGTACTCAAATATTCTTGGAAACTTGGCACAGTTCAAACAACTCAGTCAGTCGACAGTGACTGGACCATTAAACTTTCTGATTACAAGCAAGTGATCGAAAAAACAAGAAAGCGTTGCTACAAATTAGTGGATTCAGATCTTACCGGTTTGCAATTATGAATCCTAGCTTCATACAAGAACACCTACAAAATCAAGCCGGCAAGTTTTCGCAAAATCAGAACGAATCCAACGACCACAAGCTCAAGAGACTCGATTTCCCATACCAAAGATCAATTCACCGCACGTTAAAATCAACAAATTGACGTGGTCACATCACCAATTCAAGGTCATCTAAGTGATTAAGGGCAAACCTAAACGTGTCACAGAAGACCACTACGTCTGATCTGTTGGTTACTTAGTTTGGCTTTATAGCACCAAGTTTCAGGGTCGCGGTCGCTAATTCTCCTCTCCCATGTAATCGGCCTTAGCAGTTATAAAGCAAGCCTCTTCTACTATGTTTATGCATAAGGGACGTCGTGAAAAACTACTGTGCACTGCTGTTGTCACCTTGACTGATGTTGAAACATTTGTAATCTAAACGACGAGCGCGGTGATCAATACTGAATAAGATCCATCAACCTTATCCAGGAGTAAAATCGATTTTCACATCCAATAAGAAGTATCAGAATCTTATAGCGTAAAAACTTCCTGTCGGTTTTTGGACAAAAACATCTACGGTAGATATTTCACACCACCCATGTTCAAGACAGATCTCTTTACCGACAAAATACCACCAGAACTAGGGCTAAGAAACTAAACGATGACAAAGGAAGAGCTAAATAGATGCTACACAAGGTCCATCTTATTCTACACCTCCATATTACCGATTATTTTTCGGTTACCCAGACCGAAGTAAAGTGTTGATTTAGATATTACCCACAGCCTACGATCAAACGATCTAACCCACAGCGTGGCAGAATGATGGGACGGTCTCGTAACCCACTAAGGGCCAGTGACAGATCGTTCAGTTCGTACATCTATCGAATGAGGCGGAGCGACCTGAGTGCTCAGTACACGTTTCCGCCACATATGCCGATGACCACAGTGTTGTGCTTCGTACGCCGATCGTGGAAGGTTTGGAATCAGAGTTTGACCTCCTATTCAAACTGATTATCAGCTAACCCAGAGGATAACGCCCGATATTTACCTGTCTTCATACTGGTGAAAACACCTGCGCCAGGAGAAAGCAGCGACCAGAATGTCCTCAGCAGTTCTTTTAGATGTACGTTTATTTTCAGAGGCATGCAAAGCAAATAGCCACGCTGAGGCCTGAAAGCACTCACCCCAACCATCCCACCAGTTGCACTATTCATGTTACTAAGTAATGGTTCGGTTAGTGGGTTTCGGGAATAATTGCGCAAGACTGGAATCACATTTGCGACGTTCACGTTTGGCTGGCATTCCATGGTGGTCTAATCGGTCAAAATACGTATCCGGTAATCAGAAGGTTTCCGGGTTTTGGATTTTCGCCAAAAAAATACATCTGAATTTTCCGTTGAATATAAGAGTAACAGTTGTTCACAACAACGCTCGTAAATTTTATTCACCATAAAATAAATGCCCAGCAATTCACAAAGATGATAATAGATACGCGAAAGTGACCGACGATGGCCAAATGTCAGCAGAATAAGATTCCGGGCAGTTTTTGGACCAACAACGTTCGATTCTACTGGGGAGCCAATCAGTTACACAGTAAACGAAAAACCCAATTGCCCTGTCTTTCACGATATATCAGTATGTAGTTTAATGGGTGACGCATAGGTCATCATGTCATTCAAGCATACGCGAGTGGGCTGCGAAATGATCGGTGTTTTGTGTCTCACATTTGAGCTAAATGGCAAATTTGAAAGGTGAAGCATTGCAACGGTTGCGTGGAGCAGAATGCTGTGCCTGTCTCACAGATTTTCTCCGGAAAACCTTGTATTTGCAGCAATTTAGTGAGCACGCAACAACGAAGAACAACAAGCTGAAGATTCATGCACTCCTATTTTGAGTGCCAGCAGAAACTGACTGACTATAAACGGTGTCATTCGAAAAATTCCGACAAAACAGGAAACTAGTCAGCAATTTGCTGCCGGTCGCGGCATGTGAGAGCAGATCGCTTGAAAAAAGTTATAACAAACTTAGACAATAACGCGGAAAGATAAAATAATTGATTTGGACAAGAATCAATCGACATATCTGGCCCGGGGTGGGGACAAAAAACAGCTTGCCTTGATCAGCAGTACTTTCTTGATTTTCCAAATCTCGATCCCGAGACCAAGTAGGACAGAGATGGTGATGAGGAAATTAGTGTTGTTGTCCAGAACGTAAAGGAACACAATCAATGATTGGAAGACATTGAAGAATACGGAACGCACAGATAATCCCTCAAGGGATTCACGTGAATTCCAAAATTGGATGTCTAAGAAGAAGAAGGAAAGAAAAAAAGTTAAAACAATCTGATGGGCAACGATAAGAACCTCAAAGAGGTTAGCAGCAAAACATTCACGGACGAAAAACCTATTGTCAATTTCATTTTTAACTGGCTCAATCAAATAAGTTTACATGACCATTAACGATGTACAAACATGCCCCGGTTTGGTTTCTACCTTGAAGCTCCGAATAACGGTGAAAACAAAATCACAAAAAATTACCATGGATAATCACAACCCTTTCGAACGCATGCAATTCATTGATATAGATATTTAGTCACAGCGTCCAAAGTCCTAACCAATCAAATTGGGGGATCTGATGGATCTCAACCCGGTAATCTAACATAACACTTCAAACAGTTCATCAGTTGGACATTCCCCACTCTTTCGCCACATAATAAACTGGCCATCTTGATTAATTTTCAAACCATTACCCGTTCTGCAGAACAGCGTACACCATGACAATTGATTTACGGGCATAGGAAATATATGTTGCAATCACCTACTCTATTGGAATCCAGTCACTCTTCGGTCGACTGGTCTTTGTAACCTAATCCAGGTCACACATCTGAATCGCTAACGAAATTCTTCCAACAAGTTCTGACCATACCATGAAGACATCTGCGTTCGAACAATGATGACCTTTGCATCTTTTGTCCCAGCCTCACCCAGCACGTGCAAAAAGAGTACGGGAAAGCAAACCACGGGTGGGCATAGGCAAAACGTGTTCAAACCACCGGAGGCAATATCGAGTAATTACCTCTGCATTCAGTACACGACGAACCAATTCGCCATTACAAAGGTGTTCCGATCAGAGCCCAACCATACTTTGGACAGAAAACAGAAAGCCGCTAAGCATCCTCGGTAGGAAATGGACGCTTTAAATCATTTTCTTGAGGGAAAGCCAGACGCCACGAAAGCGCTAAATGTCTTGTATGTTCACGGAAGATGTTCAGCTTTTGCTATTCGAGATGTCACCTCATCCCCCAACACCACCCTCAATGGTAATCAAGCTCCAGAGACTCTTAAAGTTAACAAATACTTCTAACTGGTTACCGTAGAGGAGGAGTACATGTACAAGCTCCTGTCAGTCCTAATTAAGTGCCTCGCAATTTGAAAGTACAAAGCACATATCGCACCTAGATACATCAATTGCTAAGCTATGCAAAACGGGGCTTAACGTTATGTGCATTGTCGCCCACCAGGACGATATTATCAGCACGGTGCCCGACGACGTAGAACGAGACCGGCACCCTAGCAGTAAGAATTCCACCAAGGGATAGTATAAGGAAGCATGAATACACTGGTTGCATGCTTCACGCAGGAGTGTAGTGAAAGGGGAACGCCCCGTAGCATCTACGACCTACTGAACGCGGAGGAAGTGCATAACCACGACCCTAAAAGTTGGAGTGAGACAGAATGATGTAAAGCCTAAACAGGTCGGATGTGGCAAATAGCCGGACGAGACTCATCGGCCGACTATCATGCATTTTAGAAATTTCAGCTTAGCTTTACGTCAGGCATGTAAGTTGGGATTAAAGGTTGATTTTTTCCTGTTTAAGGAACTTCTGGTCTCCGGAACGTTGATGCGTGACAGGAATAAGTGTTTTCATCCATCCTTCATCATTTTCAGTGGACTAACGAGTTCCGTAAAATATTTACATTGCAAAAAAGCGCAAATCACAATATAAGATTTACGGAAGAAGGCAACGTCAACGTTAGAAAGTAAATAATCGCAAAGGTTGTACGACAGCTTGAATCTGGATCTGATACACACTGTTTCTGTCTCACGCATACCGCTGACCAAGACTGAGCTGGTAAAACTAGGGAACGATGAGATCTGACAAACACAGTCAAATGAGTTCAATTAACAATTTATTAAGACTGGACTAATAAAACAATTGCAGAACGATACATTGGCTACCACAAGGTGAAAGAAAGAAAGCACCATAATCCACACTAGTCGACCATGCCGCAATCAACATATCCATGCACGTACACGTTACCGGGCGAACTACTTCCAGTCATGATCATCAGTGACTATAAAGCGAGTTAGATAGGGAAAGCAAACAGCAGTAAAGAAACTGTCAACCGCTCAACACGCTGCTCAATCCGAAAGGTATTCCACCTGAGAGGCAAAGCTAGGAGAATCACGACTTGCAAAAAGTCACAAAGATGGACGAGTGCTACTTTAAGGAGCTCACGAAGAATAAGAATCAAACTACCGTTATGTGATACCTTTACAATCACCAGGATATTATAACAGAGCAAAATTTTGGAGCAGTCCAAGACTCACATGGAAATATAGCACAAAAAACGAAAGTGTATAAATCAATAAACACCAGGGATTTCGTCCGACTGGTCACAGCTGGCAGAATTGGGCTACTCACCATTCTTGAACGCTAGCAACTCGAATACGCTATGCAAAATTGAAACGATCACGGTGATGGCCAAAAGATACGGATTTGTTTCTACCAAGGCCTTCTGCAAACAAATGAGAAGCAGTATGGAATTAGGTAATGGTTACAACTCTGTCAAAAGGCATTTTACAACAATTAACAGAATTTTCAGCGCCATCGGAACCAATCCGGAATGGAACAACAGACTTCGAAGCTTTATTTTACTATATTAAAGAGACAGAATTTGTTGTTTATATGCAGCCTAAATCTCTCAAACCACCGGGCTCTGCTTATATACGAAAAAGCACGTGCTTTCACTTCTTCGATGCATCTAAATGACAAAAATTAGACTTTTCTGCGGGTTTCCTGTTTTTCAAAGAGACGTAAATCTCGATTGTAAAACTTGCCTTGAGAAAGACTACCCATGTTGGTGCATTACATCTACCAACAACACTGTGTTATTAACAATATATCATTCACAGTTAAAACCAATACATGGCGCATCGATGTTTCGATACACTCCTTACATCATTTGATCCAGATGTAAATCTCGATAAACACCAGCCAGGTAAGAGAAACAGGTCTTGCGGATATATGATAACGTAAATGATCTAACGGTGTTCCGTTCCTTTAAAAAACGTGACCTATAAACTTCCCACCTGTCCGCTTGTTAGTGTTCTCTGCGGAGATAAGCAAACCTTAAAGAAAAGTGCAGTTCCGAAGAGGTTTGTTCGAACTAAGAAATCATTCAAGTGTACATGATGAATTTTCTCAATTTCGAAAAACTCAACAGGTGAATATTGTGAATTTAATCAGAGAAACAAACCCAAGATGTGATTAAGATCGGAACGAACGTGTTCACGTCCACATTCCTATGAACTGGTTACAGTGACCTGATATGTGAACATTTTTTTATCAGGGGGGCAGTTATCCACAACAAAGAATCATAGATCGAGCGCCGCATCCTCATAATAACCGCCGCTCCCCAACATCCTAGGCCTAACCTCAGAACTGTTACCATGACAATCTTATCCTATCCATATAATGCAATAAATACATGGGCATTTCAGCAAAAGTACCGTCTTCGTAACGACTATATTGACGTGCATTATTAAACAAACTTGAATTCGTAGCAGCATTGATAGTAATAAAACGACTAAACTATCTGCTGGCAAAAAATGCAGTTTCAGAATTATCATGCAATTCGAAAATTGGTACATAAACAAAATTATCCTACTGTTCAGGTTACCAGTGACCTGATGCTTCATCCAATGCACGGAACCCAACAAAAGCCTCAAATGTTTATCCAACTATGAAGACGGATTTTAGGTCCCTTTGAACAATCGGGAAGAATAACCAGTACATGTTCGTAACGGTTATCTCCTGTCGCCAGGTTCGTTGGCACACTGGTCTTATTGAGATTTCATATGATTTTACATCACTTCAGATTTCAAGATTACGGTTGTCGGTCTCCTCCACGAATGCAGGGAACTCCATAGGTTGCCGAGTATGACCACCCCAATTCACTCCCACAGAAAGTTTGTAAGCGAAAAATGCCAAGCCATCATGACCGTTCTTCCAGGCCGTAAATCGTCCAAAATCGACCAATATCTACTGCACATCTGCACCATAAAGCGTTAGTTCAAAGCTGCAACGTCCTATTACGCTTTCGCATTACATGCTCAAAACATGAAAGCAATGGAAGGAACGTGCTGGGGCCTACCACGCAGGTGGAGAGGAAACCGGCAACCGTGACCCCGAAAACTGAAGATCTTAATGGGTCAGGTGTGATAACAAGTCGGAAAACAGCGAATCGTCATCTACTAATCAAACTGCCGATCGCGGCAGAGTCTGGATATCTGATTCTCAACGGAATAAGGGCACGCTCAATGTACATGAATAGCACGGGAAAACTATAGAAACAACGAGTACATTCTTTCCTGTGGTTGTGGAAAAAGTTTGAGACCCATATTCGCAGTCCTTGTTTTGTTCAAAATCACAACTTGAGTGACATAAACCCGAAATAAAAAAACACTTGGAGTGGAGGGTACATTATATTTCCGAATGTTTCATTCCAGTGGGGAACTCCGCTTGTCCAATCATCTTACGAGAAGGCATATCTCGAACTTGGTCCAAGAAAGTCAATTGTCACATCAAAATACTGCGTGACTAAGAAGTAGGGGAAGATTGACTTCTCACCACAAATACGAATATGTTCGGCTAGTCGATAAAATACGACGGAACAGACAACCACAATAGAGACAAATGTTGTGTCGAGAAGTTCGTTTGCATGGACTCATTGCACAAAACCTCAAAATTACGAAACGACCTAGGAAATTACAACCATGGACTTAGCAATCAACAGGATCGTTCCGTATAAGACACACACCGACAATTTGTTCACTGTAACAAGTTAGTTAGGTGCCTGGCTGTCAGTAGATGAGTTCAACGGAGCTTATCAAGATTTGAAATGCGACGGCAGAACTCGCGAGAATTCACAGAGATCTTCCAAAGTCCGAACATCTGATGGACCTATTCACGGATCCATTTTCTTAAAGGGAACATGATTTTGACAATAATCTAAATTTGACATCATTTCATAAATCAAACTGAACAGCGTAGTGGTTTGGACTTCGTTCTTGAGGACTGGAGATTTTTGTGGCGAAAGCACAATCACAAAAGCAGCAAAAGTATTCCTATATTACTATGCAATAACTGGCAACCAGGTTTGGCTATTTGTTCTTAGTCGTGAAAGAAACGTCCAACCATCAGTCCCGTTCTGTGCCTATAAAACACCCACTTACCTCGAAGAAATAGCAGAAATGAACGTAGAACAGTCCACAGTGAAACTCTTTTTTTCTGGTGTAGATTGCTTATTCTGCTACAGTTAATGAGTGTTCAAACTGATCGCCCATCCAAATTTCCAGGTAAAGCAAGGACAAACTAAGCACCATATGGTAGTGCTCGGTATAACAAACGCTCCCGACTTACTTTCAAAGTGTCTTGCTCCTCGTCGTCCTCTGTTTCCCCATTCAGACTAATATCACCAAGAATATTGGAAAACCAATCTTTGCGTGAAGCCTGAGCAGCATACAGCTGCCATTTAAACAAGGACAACGGGGCGAAAGTCAACGAGATGGGCAGAGTAGGCGTAGTTTCGTTCACTGGCTTGTAATCCTCATTCAGGTTCCAGTAATCGTTCAAGAAAACCACCGGGTGATACTCATTGGTAGGTGGATAGAAAACGACATCTTTCAATGGGATGAATTGAGTGGCAGAAGGGATGATAAGGCGAAATATAAAAAGCCATGTATAAGTTGAGGGGGCAACAAATCGCAAAACGGTATTGTTAATGACTGGAAATGGCTCATCAGGCAGTACGAACGTCCGACCCACTGTTGAAAGCCCCCGCTTGTTGGAAATCAATCGCAGTGTGAAGCTACGACTCCTTAACTGACAGTGATACTCGACGTGATGAACTACTACAAAATTAAAACAGGTATTTTTAAATATAATAGTACCAATGATATGGTACACGTGAACTAAAATGCCGACCAAATGGATCGAGTGTTTGTTACCACAAAAAGATCAGAGGCCCGAATTCCAGGTTTGCCCATCAGGTGTATAGCAAACGGCTATGAACGGCCGCCACAAGTGTTACCTTGACTAACCTACTCAGAGACCTCATAGGGTTTTGTCACAGGGTCATCGTTCTTGTGCAGCCTAACAGCTATTGAATATAACCTCTCCGAAGTACTCACGTTCAGCACATGTTACAAAAAAGTGGACAAGGCACAAAACAGGCTAGTGTCCGATAAACTCGTACTTTTAACAAGTGATGGAGGATCATTTTTTCAGAACACAGTTCAATTTGGGTCAGCAACAAACCTCGAGAAGTAGAAAGTAGAGATCTATTCTATTAGATGCATGAAAACATAAAGACCGACAGCAATCAAACCCAGTAGTCATGATGCCGGAAATGGTAGCTGCACTGCGACAAGCCGGGCGAGAGCAAACTGCGTCAAAATAATCGAGATTCGAATTTCTAACCGTTGAGGTGACAAATGGTTAACCCACTTGGCCGCCATCGGTCAGCACCAGTTAACAATGTGCATGGTCATGAACCGGACAATCATGAGATTTTGACAGTAAATTTTGAGTCTGGATAATCAAACAATCAGGACATGTCAAAAAGCCTCACAGTAAAAGTTAGAGCTGATGGGGGGTGTTTGAAGGAATGATCCCGGCGTATCCGATAAGGGAGTCGAAGACAAACTGTTCAGAACCATCAGCTGATTGGCCTGCAGACGCGGTAATGACAATTAAGCTATAATGATAAAAAGATTGAGGTTGAATTGTTCGTTCTTTTGAGGGAATCGTTTACCTAACTGATCGTTCCAGGAGAGAATAGTAGCTTTTATTCTTTATCTCTTAACGTTCATGTCCTTTTGAGAGACACTAAAACAATGTATACACTTTCAGAAGGGGATCGCGGTCAATGAAAGCTGCCGAAACGGAGAAAGGATCAGCAATAGTAAGATTCGAACTGGCAACATTAACTGAAACGCCACACTGTTGACCGCTTAACCTTCGTCGATAGCTTAGGTTTAGAAAAATCTCTTTGAACCACAATAACAATTATGGTAAAAACACGGAATCCAAACCCGTTTTGCTATGCGCAGGGCGAAAGCGGTGCTGTTTTAGCCAACTACTGAAAGGTAAAATGCACAGATTATTACCTCGAGCGTACATCAATAAAATTATCTTCCGTTCAGTGTGAGAATCCCGTCGTGCTACAAAATGGGAGAAGAGTCGTACATATATCGATACCGATTTTCTAACTACCGTGAAGAAATGAATGAAAGGTGTATAAGAGTAGTTGCGATACTTCGAAATACAGTTCAGTGCCACTAGCCCGAAAGTGGGTGGGTTTTGCGGAACAGAGTAGGATATTTTAAATAACAGCTACACCATCGGATATGAGAAGCAATCCTCTACGAATCACTCACAAATCACAAAAACGATTACTCTAAAGATGAATATTGGTTTCATTGTCTAGTGCGAAATAAATAAAAGCAAACAAACTATTTCATTAGTCACCACGTTGAACTCAATTAACCAGAACTCGCATCCCAAGATCACCGTGATTTGTGAAACTCACATTGGTGCAAGGGGAATGGTACCGAGCCAGGGACCCATAGTGTGTGGTCATCCACAAGGTTGATGGTTAAATTCGGATGCCAATGTGTGACCGGAGGTAAATAGGTCAAGTTGGCCGGGGTGGAGACGTTTGCTATGAGGTCCGGATGAGTACCGGTTTGACCAGTGAGAAGATTGACCGTGCGAGACAAACGACGACGTTTGTATCGGGTGAGCACTACGTTCGTGTGTGGGGGGGGAGAAACACAGAGAGAGGGAGATGAAGTAATAGCGCGTGTTATTGTGTGGTGAATAAAACAACATTCACGACGTGTAATTCGGACCAATATGGCGGAGCCAAAACTGCCATATAGGCGATCATTATTCCCTAATTTGTGTATAGGAAGAGTAAAACATTGCATTTCACAAAAACAAAAAATACTGAGAAACTAATGAATCATTAATGGTTGTGCATCAAATTAGGTGCACTTGTAGCGTTACTGACATATCTCTCATGGTATGACAGATTGCAAGTCAATAGAGAACACCAACCACGTGCGTTCTGGGGTAATCTCAGATCCTTTTGATATCAGACACTGGATATGCTGTGAGAATATATTGCCTGTCGAATCTCTCCGAGTAATAATATGAAGGTTTGAGATTTATATTATTCAGCCACAGCATACATTGCCTTCAAATGCCTCCGGATAGTCGGGGTGGGTGTCTTAGGCTCCGAATCGGCAACTCACCTTGAACACCCAGAAAATGCTCCCAAGTGATCGTACGTCCCAAACAGCGTCTGCTAAGAAAGTTCTAGTGATTGTCACCTCGTGGTGGTTGTGGTTTTACTGAAGACTTTAGTTCAACCATGGCTTTGTTAATACGCCGTTAACTAGGTTATTACATCCGCATATGGAAATAACACTGTTCTTATTTGCAAAAACGGAGAATTAGGAGTATGAAAACGTCAATAGTTCATATTAGGGACCACTACTACGACCACTAACCTCGACACTGATTAACCACTGTCAACTTGACTAAACGATGGTGTTACGAGCGCAAGTTGATATTATATATACATATATATATATAGAGAGAGAGAGAGAGAGAGTTGAGAAGGCAATACAGCTGAGTTATACGTTTTATCGTGACGTTTCGATCCTAACTAGGACTCGTGTCAAACGTGAATGATTGATTGAATGAGATTTCGCCCTAGTTCCGTTCGGTTTTGTGGCGCTGTCCGTACTACTTGTTTTAGTCTCTCTATTATACATCCGGGTCTTGTTAGAATGAACGTAGATGTTGTCAATCTCCACATGCCGATTGAGACGATTATTCGAGTGAGGGCTCCAGAAATCATTCGCTCCCCCTTTCTGTTTGCCCGGCTGACTACCTTTGCGTTGTTGATGTTGACCTCATGGCCTGTTTGTGCCACAGTGTTCCATATCTTGCGAGTGTGGGTCAGCGCGTCGTAGGGCTTAAGCTATGTTCCCGTGCAAGCGCGGTGCTAAATTGTTTTGCCTTGTCACATCCGAGGCACGGAAATGGCAATATAACTACCCCTGACTGTCGTGCTGTGTCGACGCGATCTTTTTCCGTTGAACTAGACCAGATCTCAGGGTGCCCGGTGTTTTTGTGGGCGATTGGATATCTAGCGGACGTAGGATGCGTTCGACCGCTTCGGATACCCCCGTATGTATGGAGTACCCCGTACGATCGTTTCCTGGTTCTTTGTTTGCCCTCTGCCTTCTGCGAATACAAGCCGTTGATGAAAGACTTTGGATATCCATCTGACGCGCACATAACTGAAACAAACCTAAGATTGCCTCTTCGATTCCCGTCAGGTGCTGTGTAATGCAGTGTGTGTCGGTTCGATGGAACAGGGTACGCACACAGCTCTTTAGGTGGCAGGTTAGATGGTTGCTTTTGAAATTGAGTATGCGGTCCGCAGCCGTCGGTTTTTGCAGACGGTAGTCTCTATGCTCACGTTTGGTTTCTTCATAAATAGCACGTCAAGAAACTGCAGAGCTGAGTCTTTCTGCTTCACTTTGCTGAATGATATGCTGGGCATTCTCTTGTTTAGATGTTGATGAAATTGGTCCATTTCTGTTTTTTTCTAACACAACAAACGCATCACCACCATATCGAATCCATAAGCGTGGGCGGTTTGTTTCGAATGCCTTTGTCTCGAATTGTTTCATGGTTGCATCTGCTAACAAGCCTGATAGTGGTGATCCCATGGGCGTTCCTCTTGTTTGTTTATATACCGTCCCACTGAACCGTAGGTATGTTTCCATGCACAATTCTATCAAATGCATTATATCGTCCTTAGACATTGCTGTTCTATCTGATAAGTTGGATTCCTTCTCCATAAACTGGCGCATGCTGTCCATATATATATATATATATATATATATATTAGTATACAAATGAATAGGCAACGATTTCTGGAAGCAAGAGATTGGCCTTGGAGTTAGTCTCGATCACCAGATGCGCGTGCCCGATATTCCTCTGCCTGTGCACTTCCATAATTCGTCACGACGTGCGTACTTACGTTATTCAGACCCTAAGCATTTAAATGAGATTCCGAATTAAATCTGGGAAATAACTGATTTTGAATTATCGGGTACGCCTACCTGATGAGCTACAACGACCGCAACAATGGCGACGCGCTTTCAGGAATTGTTGATTGCCCCTTATGTCACTTATTTTAAATTTATTCCGTTTCTAAGTCAAGCTTCTTATGAACTTCATCTGAATCAGGACTTGAGAATTGTTGGAGGAAATAAAATTGTATAAGCATACTGTAGAGGGTATAGTCGCGCGAGTGCCTTTTAACAGTGAAAACCATGGTACGCAGATCTGAAAGCTTTATTTAAGTGTCCATTGTATTTCCATTTAACTGTCTCAGTTTAGTTATTTCCAGCCAATGTTTACGGTAACTCCTAAGTGATCTATGGATCTTCGTCTTCCAGTGCGCTCAGAAGAATGAATGTCCTCGTGCTTGCTGACATTCACTCCTCAATATTCAGATGAAAATGAAAACATCGTTAGAAAGCGTTGCTCTCTTTCGAAAATTTTAAAAAGATACCAATGTGAATTTGTATTTTATCACGAATAAAGTGGGAGAGATGTGCCTCAGCCTCTAGGCCCGACTGCCCTAATGCGGGATCGGCAGCCGCAATCCTGAAAATTGGAATGGACCAGGACTATATACGGGGGTTAGGTACGATAACGAACCGGATGACGAAGTGTCGTCCTATTACTGAAGTGCACGGCGGATCAGAGATTGAAACGACCGGTTTTCGAAGAACCAGAAACTTGATCGTCACCGGTCTTCACGACATGGTGTCATTTTTATTGTCACGAATTCCCTCGGAAATTGGATACGCTGTTTTATTTCTTGGAAATCGATCACAGATCCAATCCATAGAGAAACAACCAGGACCGCGAACCGCGTTATGGTAAACTGTGGACCGTCCTGTCTACCATGAAATCGTCCAGACGAACACTTCAGCTGACAGTAACAGAAGACTACGATAATCGTGCAGGATACACCGGTGAACTCGATATTTCTTATCATACCAGTTCGAATAAGTAGATTGATCTGATTTATGCAAACTAATCAACAACAGTGCCAGAACGTGCAAAGGCAGTAGATCACAATCCACAGGAAAAACACCATTCGCACCGGGAACGTCGTACCAAATAGGACATAAAAGACCAGCCCTTAAAGAATAACATATACCCAATGACTGGAGCTACAGCTCAACCATGAACAGCAGACTTGAATCAACAACCTGCTGAGATATTCTGGACAAACATGAAGCCAGTCAGTTGGTAAATTCATTCCAATATCTGATGTGCAAGTTTATCTCAAGCCGCATTAGTACGCACATTTCCAGCACAAACCAAAAATTGTTGTAACAAATATCACAATGCATGTTCCCAATGTGATTGGAAAAAACGATGATGCAGACGACACGCAGAGATTACTTGCCTTTGGTAGTATCTTTTAAAATAAGGTTACACAATCGCGTTATCATCAACAAAAAAATAGCAGCCCTCCACTGCTGAATAAGAACTATGCTGCATTGCTGTACATTAAACACCACATGACACAGCAGGACGAACGGTTCCTGAAGAACTTTACATGATGACAGTCTGACAGTTGGATAAATTAATCCGACTTTCCTGCTTAATTTTAGAAACTACTTGCATACTAATAGAAACATAATAATGGAATATCTTAAATGAACAAGACACGGGAATGGGTCAACCAACTGAATGTCTGAACTAAGATCTCAAGAACAGACGGTAACACAATCGCCTTGAACTAAGCAAGGATCGTGCGGGGTAAAAACGGCCTCCTTAACAAGGCATTACAACAACTGACAAATGCCTGAAAATGTATGTAATTATGTTGTGGTTACAGTCGCCCCACGTCAATCGTTGTCCTGAATATACAAAAGATGCGAAATTAGTAAGCTGTTCTCGATGGACAAAAAAAATCTAATCGATTGTACGGATTGGCAGATTACGCTGGCGTGAATACCTCCGGTGAATGAAAACAAACGTGGAAGATGATCGGTGAGTTCGCGCATACCAGCAGTAAGTGCACCACACGTTTGTATGAAAAGTGGCTAACCACAAAAAGCGGGGAAATGAAGCAAGTAAAGTAAATAGTGTAATCACTTTTACGTAGTTCTAAAAGCAGCAACTTCCCGAACACAATCGATCTGAACAAATTTTTTTCTCCGCAGAACTGATGCGCGGTGACCATTCCAACGCTTTATCCTAACGCAGATTGTTAATTCTTCTCTCAAATCCTTTCAGACCTCTGAGTTTTGTAACGAATTATATGACTAATCGATAGGGGAATGGGTCCATATTTGCCAACAAAGAATGCATGCTCTTTCTCTCCAAATTCTACTCATTTTATGTACGTCACATTTTATTATCTAACAATTACCGATCCGCAGGCTAGGTGCCGCACTCAGACCCGCCTCCGGTTGGCTATATAAAGTCCTAAATCGTTAACTTTTGGGGGGCGGTCCAGCCCATTATGTTTAGAGCTAAATAAACAACCGAGCCAACCACTCTCGAGGCATACCGTATCTGTGTCCGGTGGTGTCTCGAATATACGCTTCAGTATAAAGTTACCCCCTTTTTCTGATGGAAGATCTGGTACGGTCCCGATGCGGCCGATAATATCCTCAAATAATCAGGTCCCAAGAAATGCCCATGAATAAAAAAATATCGATTTCGCTGGCCAGCCCTAATTGTATATGACACTGTCCTGAGTCTCACTGGAAACAGCAAAAATCAACTTCGCCCACAACTCTGTTTGTACGTGGATAGCTTCATGGACACTAATGTAAACTGTAGAGTCAAAGATTTCCACTTCCGTATATCATGGTTTTGCCTAGCACAGTTCACTTCGAATCCCACGGTATTCCAACTCTTGATTTCTCTGCGCACCCGAAAACGAGAATATGCGTTGTATCTCGATTACCCGGATTAATATGAGTGACGCGGGCATTATGATTTAATATGCAAGTCAGAATATCACGCAAAGCAACATCAGTATGCCAAGAGCCGGCAGGGATAGTGAATTTACTCAAGAATCACACCGGCGACTGGCCGAAAGTTTTCCATCCACTAACCAAGCTCAACCTTCAGGAGGATGATACAGAGTCCTTAGTTTCTGTGATTGAGTCAAACAATATTTATGAGTGAATTGAAGGGCAACCTTTCGCCAAAATTGCATGACCGGTTTTAAAGTTACCACCATCTCTGTTCAACCAACTCTATACTCGTACGTCCCTCGATGTGCTTTCGTAGAATCGCATCCGCCTGACCGAATGTGTCAGAGACAAAGAGTATCCTTAAGCGTAAAGACGGTGACGGTGGGTGGCTATGACCCCCCAAAATCTGGCACACTTCTGAGTGTCTTACTATTCATATATATAATTCGGAAATTTAACCCTGTTTTGACAGCAGCTTCATGTGAACCATTTTTTCATGCCATGTTGCACTCATGTGTAGTGGAAAAATACCCCATATCCCTGTAGGTCCAATACATGAGAAGGGGAATGGTTGTAAACTTTAAAACGGAGTGGTATGGAACTACACTGGACCTTAAGAGATCAGGTGTGGTGACGAGACGGGAGACAGTGATCTCCCATCGATCATCAAAGTGACTTGGGGATCTAGGACTCAAACCTCTGATCATTTCGGGGTGACAAACGCTTAGTTCATTTGAGTACCACGGGCCAGTACTCGGACATTGAAAGGTACTACTGTCCATGCAGTACATCAGTTGGACTGATCTTATAACATGAATGTTGCTGACGGAGCAGCCATTTCTTCGCAATATTACTTGAATATGGTGCAAAAAACATGAGAAGTTTTGGGGTTGATCGTAAGGTATTGGAGTTTAGAAGAGATAAAGAATATGGAAGGGTTAATCTGATTGGAGCAGGTGACAAATATGCCTTTAGTATGCGCCGTTCTTCGATGGAAAAAGTTCATAGGTTCGTCACGATGATCAATGTATTTTTTCATGGCATGCTAAAAGCATGAGCGTAATGGAAGGCGCATGCCCTGTAGCCCCTGGTGACCAATACACGGGGAGCGACAGAACCAGCAACCGTGACCCTGAAACGCACGGTGGCATAGAAAAGCCTACGGTCTCAATAAGTAGATTATGAGTGAAAGATTCAAACCCCAGTAGGGCAAGCTGAATCTTCGGAACAAGCTTCCCAAAATTCCCCTAATCGGTGGTTGAAAATCTAGAGTCACCGGTTAATGATCGGTGACGCGGTTGCTTATACGTGACACCGGCAGGCGGCAAACTTCGGTTAGTGAAGTCATGCACGATAGAAATGGAGAGCTAATCCAAGGAAGACAGCAAACGAGGGACCGTTGGGCTAACCACTTCAAGGCTCAGTTTACCTGGCCCCAGGCAAGCGTCTTTAGGCCGACGCCTACAGCTGCAAATCCTTGGGAGGTGTCACTTGATCCCCCAAAAGAATCGGAAGTACATTCGAATATTCGTTTCTGAAGAAAGGAAAAGCAGCCGGACCCGACGACCTTCCCTCCAATTCTCTTCAAACTGGGTGGGGAAGACTGATGAAATCATCCACTTCGTTAATTCGTGACATTTAGAACCAGGAGCGTATTCCGTTATCGTTGGGGGAGTCACTGATTACACCTATGTTCAAGAAGGACATACGGAGAAACAGCAGAAAACATCGGGGAAATAGTTTAATTCCCATAGTTACCAAGATCTTAACCCTGATAATAAGGCTAATTTGACACCGATTAGCGAGAGTAACGCAGGCAAACAGCAGGCCGGATTTCGTCCAGGTCGGGGTTGCATCGACCAAAGATTCAGAGATATTCGAAATGCGCCACTCGCACCGGCGCCCTACGATCGTAGACTCTGGACTTGGAGGGTGCGTTCGATTCAGTGGAACGGATAACAAACGGAAGGGCATGCCAACAAAATCCGTGAACCCGTTGCGAGCATTGTACTCGCATACCTATGGTCGCGTTAGGGTATGCAATGAAGTGTCAAGTTCATCGGAAACGACTAGTGGCGTTCGACAAGGGTGTCCCAT
>LUCM01009454.1:0-23501 GCA_008360955.1 Fasciolopsis buskii
TCGGTTTGAGATAAGCCATCCTGTATAGCTCGTTGGATCATGGAGGCATGCAAGCCGTCACACCACGTCAAGGTGTAGTCTCGTTGTGACAGAAGTGGATCCCCACCTAGTCTCTTAGCCGATCTGAGTCGGTCGAAAAACGGGAAAAATATTGAAATAATCGGTTGACAGCTTACGTGTAGAGCTCTTTTTGACCAAGTGTCGTCTCACAATCGGCCTTGCTCGTGAATTCAAACGGGCGGACGCTAAATAGTTCTCCGAACGTATCTGTTGGGGCAGATTAATTGCGAAAAGGTTAATCGTGGTGCATGCTGTGTTTATTCAACTTCAACATGTGGTCCAATTTGATCCTCATTTTAAATCCCCTTTCCTCATAGGCTCAGTGATGTGGTTTGTTTACCTTCCTCAACCGCGAAAACATTTGATTATTTTTGCGTTATTTGAAGACTAGCGGTGCAAACATGGCAAGGAAAATTACGAAAATCAATAAGTATCATAAGGGGAAACGGAAACTGCTGCCACCGAAATTTTATTGCATCAGTGCATATGCATTCCAGCTGGCTGACTGGGAACACATCTGTGGTTTACCAAAGTCGACGCTCACACTCGCGCCCACGCCCGTCCAACCTGACCGGCACTTTAGGTTATTTAAGGGCTTTAGTGCATCTCAAATAGATTAAATGTTCTTCGTCCCTGTCCGTTAAGTCCATCTTGAACAAACTGGAACACATGAAGTATTGGTTTCTCGACGAAACTCAAAACCACTTCATCTGCTCGCTCCAACCTGCATGCGATTTGATGGTCGATTTCGCTTTTGGACTGTCACCTGGCTCCCTTTCGCGGTCCTAAAGTGCAAACGGACCACGACTGTGTTGTTGCTTTGGCGGGGTATATTGCGGGCTCCTGGGGACGCTTGGTTTAGTTTCTCCCTTTCGGTTCACACTATCTAAATTGTATTTTGAATACACACGTAACACCGACAACCCAGTACCGGCACCAGTGTGGAAACAAATAGGCTGGTTAATTAACAGGCGATTTCAGATAAGCCTATATTTACCGGGTGAGGGCATGCATTCTCACTTGCTACCAACATTTCGTCTTCCTACAATTCGTTGTTTCATGGTCCTCTAAAAAATTGCTGCCACTTTTTGCTGTTATTCGCTTACAATATCGTTGCAACCTGTTTGGTGGCCCGTCAGGAACTGCACACTCTGAAATCACAACGTGCAATGTAATAGATACTACATAAACATTACCTGAATTGGCACGTCCACAATTCGTCCCACTGACATGTTACCTCGTCTCTAAAATTTTGAACCCGTACTCGGCAAATCTAACAAGCTTTATATATCCAAATCAGTTTTCGGTTTGTCGCTTACTCTTTTCCGATGTTTTAATTCGATTTCACACTGCCATACAGCCATGGAGACCGAGGCCGGAGGAATGACACACTCATCAACGCTCTTTAATTCTACTGAGCATCACTGATTGAATTCCTGCGCCGAGGCTTTGATTCTAGAACCTGGCTGTAAACCGTCGGATAAACTATTTCTGGTGTCCAGAAACGAGAGCATTTCTCCATGTTTTGGCATGTTGGTAGCACAGCGGGCAGCTTGTCTATCGATCAGTTAAGAGAATAAAACTCGTTTCCAGGGTTTAACACAATTGAGGCCGATCCGTTGTTTATAACACATTTTTGTTATTTCAAAGGAATATCTCGTGGTATTTACTGATAAATCATTGTTTTATGGTTCATGTAAATTGCTCAATCGAGAAAAAGACTGATTTGCACCCAGAGCCGTCACTTTTAGGATTCGCAGCCATGGTGACGACTTGAGGATACTAAAACCACCGTTCTTAATGAAAACATAAACGTATACCATAGTGACAACCAACACATGGACCAGGGATAGGAATTCCTTGCATTACTCACTTCAAGAATTGCACTACTGGAAAAGGTTTTCTAGTTAAAACAAAATCGATACCAATACAGACTTCGGTAATAGCTATCAGAATTTCATTCCCGCAATGGCCTCTTAACCTGTCTCACATTTTGCTGGAAATTCCCCGTGAACAGAGGCAATAATCTCAGCCTAGCAGCATTTACCGTT
The DNA here is from genome assembly GCA_008360955.1 of Fasciolopsis buskii. NCBI lineage: Eukaryota > Metazoa > Platyhelminthes > Trematoda > Plagiorchiida > Fasciolidae > Fasciolopsis > Fasciolopsis buskii. Next base: position 2,112 of record LUCM01009454.1, read on the forward strand.
TCCTAGGTTTTACACATATTTTTGCAGTTGTAGGATTAGCATTTTTGAGCATCTGAACATCAACTCAGTAGTATGTAGAGATCCGAACAAAGATTGTGATGGGTCATATACCTCATGGAAGCAAAACTGGCATACCCGGGTCACACATTCGCTGACTCCCAGATAGACACGAGATCCTCAGATCATCACATTGCCTGACAGTTTTGACCTATTGGCCACGGTTTCGGAATAAAGCCCTTTAAATCAACGTTCTGCTTCATATGTAGGCAGTTGGGCTATAGTAATCCCAGTGGCGAACCACAAATCTCGATGAACAACCGACGGCGTTAAGAAGAAGAGCGAAAGCTAGAAAATATGTAGTGAACAATACAATTTGCCTTTTCCTTTTCCTCTATCACTCATTGCTTCCGAGTATATGTCGCAGGATTCGAAGGAACTCGAGACTTTAATAGGGAGTGATATTTTTTGCTCTGAAATATTTGTATATATATATATATATAACCAACCTACGGCAAGTGCTTTGCTGATATCAACCAGAAACGGATACACACATTCCATGCAGTAGCGCCGTCAGAGCGAAAGTAATCATGACCCAATCGTTTCATTCGACGTCGTTTGAATATTCAGTAATTCAGTTCAGTTTAGTTTCGGCAACCATTAACTTTGCACCAACGTGCTCTGGTTTTGGCTCCTACTTCACAACACCATCTGATCAAACATTCAAAAACGGTTTAGCGAAAACTCGACTTCAGGATAGTAAGGTGAAGAACTACATACAAGAAGAAGGGTTTCGAATGCAAGAACGCCACTGACTGTGGCACTGAGCCATATCATGTACTGTCTTCAACCATTGGGATCTCGTGGACCCCAACCCGATAATCTAACTGCATCCACACGAGCCAGCCCACTGGTTAAAGCTTTCATTCACCAATGATTTGTAACACATTACCCATCTTTCAGTAACTGGTGGAACAGTCAGGAAGCTTACACAGAGTGGCCTTTGTCTTGGAGGGACAGCCCTATTTCTATTGCGGACTTGACGTCAATTTTATAGCCAGGTGGGTGAAAGTCTGAGCACTTCGTGATGACTGAAGTACATCACTGTAAACCACGTTGAGTGGTACGTCCAGGAGGTAAAGCTCTTCATTACAATCAAGCCCAATGAGAATTAGATTTGATTGTTATTGAGATAATAAGTACCAATGAACTGCATGCCAGTGTCAATGAGAGCACAGTCTAGGTCACGAACAAGCGGTAGTTCCCCTCCGGAAACGTTCCGCACCATCTTGTTTGGTTTGATTACTCGGGTTTGTCTGAGAATATTCCGCTGTTGTTTTTGAATTAAGATGATATTCGAGACCCTATCTGGTTGGATACCTACCGATTTGTTGTTTATGGTAATGCACTGTCTCTTGGCTTCAAAGTCGAAGTTGAACACGGCTATGATAGGACCTGAACTGAGGTCCGATTTGGGTTATGTATTCTCCGAAGGGCATCCTTTTGCTTTTGGTTCCTATTGTATTTGGGAGACTGAATAAGAGTACAGTGTCCTCTTTTTGACTTTGTTTATGGCATTGCTGACAAATGTGCTTCCTAAACGGACAAAATCCGACAAATGCCATTCATTGCAATTCCAGCATATGGATTGTAGTTTGACTTATGTGGTTAGTGAGGGATTTTCAATCGGCATCTGCTTTGAGCATATGACGATTGAGGTTATCATCGAACAAAAAACGACCGAATTTCACGATGACAGCGGTATCTTGATATAAATTCTCGAAGTGATTGAAAATCGGCAGTTTGTCGTGGGGTCGTGTTCATGTTTGTTCAGCACGCGGGTTTTGATTTCAGCACCAAGAGGTGGCTGTGAATAAATTTGAATAAATTTGAACCGCGTCTATTGATCTTCAGTCGTTCAACGCAACTTGAAATGTCCATACCCGCGATTGACGCTACTAGAGAAGAGCGTAAGATTATCAAGTGTCATTATGTATAAGACCACGAGTGATTAATTTCAAAATTTTATTCACATCCTTCTGGTATTCTTTTGCACCCAATTTGCATTAAAAAAACTCGAATCTTCGATCCGTCATCGATATTGGCAAGTTGCACTCGGGACGTGACATAAAATCGCTCGAACCACGACCTGAAAGCCGCTCTCGAATCTGCGTCATTTAGAAGATGATAATTATTTCGAGCAATTACGTTCGCTGAGGCAGATGGTTTGTTGACTAATATAGAATCGAAAGTGAATTTCGCATAACCGACCCAAACATTCACAGATGCTTAGATTAAATTTATCCTCGCATCTGCCCCACGATTGACCGTAATTGTCTTTCAAAAGTTGACACTGAGGCTTCGTAAAAATTATCCCGTTATCAGTTTGTTGTATCAGAGTAAAGCTTTGGTTTCTTCCAAGCTAATAACCTCCCCATCGTCTACTGCTCGTCTTGAGCACCGACTTTCAATTCGTTTCGAAAAAACCGCTACGTCGATATTTTCAACTTAAAAAACCATCAGGAGATGAGAATCAGCCCGGAAAACCTGACCATGGAAGGAAAAAGGAAACAGGTTTCAAATTACAGATTGCAGATCTACATGGGTATTTCGGACACTACAAATGATGCCCAAGCAACTGAGACGAGACGACCAAACAGTACTGTCATGAGCTACCAGTGACGAGTCAAACGTATCTGCCAAATACAGAATCATTTAACAAGAAAACACAAATACACGGTCTTATACTCGAACATTGATGATGATCAATGATTTTCAAATTTTCAAATCTATCTGAGCTCCGATAATCATATGATAATGACAGTGGTTTATTCACATGGTGAAATTTTGTCAGTTGGCCCACACATTGCCTCGGCGACGAGAGGACAATTTGATTAGTGGAATTTTGGAAAAAACAAAACACTTGTCAATCTCGTAGATACAACTTCATGTTTAACGACGACCGGCAAACTAAAAGTACGTAGAAATGGTATCTACATCGCATTACAAACGACACGGGCAGATTGTCCAGCGAATTTGGCCGAATAGATCGCGTTGTACTTCCGAGAAGAGGCTCATAAGGGTAAAGTCTGCGGGGTAGTCTTATTCAGAATGTGTCGTTATGTGGATAATTTCGCGTCACCTAACCCAATTCATTTGATTCTCATTTATTCATTCGTACCACAGTTGTTGGAAAGCTAGTTGGAGATGACAACGGAAATTGCATATGAGTGTCAGGACGACGATAGCATGAAGTGAACCGAAATGAATCATCTCTCCTATGAACTCTTTTCACTCTTTTCGCATCCCGTTTTCATGTTGACCGGGCCACGTCGGCAGAATAGTCAAGCGTATGTTCGATTGATTTGGTGAGTACCACATGGTTAACAAGTAGGATAAATGAAACAATAACAAATGTGAACCAAACGCCCGGCCTGACCGAGTTGTCCCCTGAGCCAACTGCTCGGTTTGGTTAACCTGATGTGTTTACGCCATAGTCGCATTGCGAACGTGACCACGACGACAAGCCCCATCACTTTGTCGAGACGGCCACGCCTCCGACAGCCTGTATAAGGTGAATTTCAGGTTGCAGTGCGATTAGTTTCTCTCCCATATAACACTCCTAACGTGTCAACTGATTACAACGTTGATCGACTGGTGGCCTGATGGTTGTTTGGGCTGGACTTGCCTTGGTTTCACCTAAAAACGTCGGCCATCCAGCTTCGGCGTCAGTGTCCTTGTTAGGTGTGCCACATGCGAGCTAAATCAGATCGAGTGCCTCTGTCTGAAATTCAACTTGTAAAATCCCGGTTTCACCTAACACTACCTCGATTTCGCTGTTTGTCTAGGGCTCAACGTTTCTGGGTCAGCGAGGCGAACCGATTCCCTTTGGTATGGGTATGTTGTCAAGCTGATTCAGCGTTGGATAAACTTTTGGATCACGTTAACCTCCCACAAAAGTGTCGTACCGCCCAAGAATCTCGTAGTATCCTCTCTTCCGTGTAGAATAAAACAGCCATCTCCGGGTCTTTTTCAATGATCATGTAGAACGCTCAACTACAGAGTCTCGCCGACTTATCTGCTAATAAGACGAAATTATGACGAGGATTCGAGACTTTTGTTGCCAGCACTATGTTTCGATTACGGATGGGATGAACCCAAAACTGCCCACGCCTAACCACACGAATTATTTTCGCAGCTACTTGCCTCCTCGTCAAATATGTGTACCGTAGTCTCTCTTCATCCATCTCCACACTTTGTTAAACTCCTTTATAGATTCTTAAACTTTGTGTCTCATTTGAATCCGTTAGACACGGAGAATGGCATGATAAAGTCCCATGAACAAATCACAAGAAGATTCGTGGAGAATTCTATCACGAATGAACCATCGTACTACCTAGGTTGCAAAATGTTAGTGGAACGGCGGTCTCGCTTTCGAACGCGGGGGCAACAATCAGCACAACATCGAAGAGATTACGAAGAATTTTAATGTCGGTTGAGCATCGTGAATGATCTAATAACCGTTGTTGGTAGAGGTAATGTCCCAACGGATACGACTACCGTGGGTAGTCTTTCTCAAGCGAAGTTTTACAACAAGTTACTGGGGGAACGTTCACATGCGAACTGATGTTTAGTTGTCTATGTGTTTGTGAATGTGTGTACTTTGAAATGTGTCGGGTGAGAGCATTGTTGTCCTTCACATGATGCGTCCTCGTGATGGTGGGGTTTTGTTTCCGATGCACTCCTTACGTCATTTAGTCGGTTGAGCATCCCTCACAATAGTGTTGCTCTTCCTCCGACCTTGGATATGTCAGTGGTCTCGCTCAGTATCCGCCTCACGTGACAAAAGGACAAAGTGGGAGATTGGACCCACTTGTATTTTAATCATACATCAATCGATTAATACCAGTTCTATGGCCTTGTGTCAAATGTCTTGCAGCTCGGTGAAACGGGACTAAACATACAGGATCAACTAAATCCCTGTCATGATCCATTAGAAAGGAACTTCGGGGACCGTTGCAAGTCGAACTGTAGAACTTCCTTCGAGTGAAAAACTGTCGTATCAAACTATCTGCTGTTAATCGAATCATAGGTGGAATGTCACATATTTTAACAGATACGTAGTCTCATAGAACTCCAAATGGCATGTTGTTTTTTTGGTTCACAGCGCAACATGTTCGGGTCTGATATGGTATTCAGTGGAGTATAGTCGAAATAGCCAAGCGACCCAGTCGTCGGAGGCCCACTAAATTGTAATTTGCTAAGCGATCACCGCGAAAGAACTTAAACGGCGAATCGGTATCTCCAGCTCGCACAAAATCACGATCGGCGGCTACTGGTAGATGGCAAATCGGTCTCCGACAACACATGATCACACTTTCATTGGTTGGCTTCTGTTTCCTCAATTAACGCATACTTGGATAGTATCTATTGCATCTAACGACGTTAGTCACCCAAGTGGTATTGTCTCTAATTGTGATCAAGCCACATTCATCTGGCCCCATCCAACCGGGAAGCTATCACTTTCCCGCACATCAGAGACAGTTTAGGCCATTCTAACCCGAAGGTGGCATCAATTTGAGAAAGTATCTGAACCGAAGTTTGAACAGCAAATCACCCCAATATCACGTCGCACACGAATAGCAGTCAGATTTTCCGGAATCCCGTGAAGACTATCCCCAAAATGTGTGTGAAGATTTTGAAATAAAACGGCCGCTGTTAGATTGCTTCATTCCCCTGGAAAACCAAGGGGTTACAGAAATTGTGTTGCGAAACTGTTTTCTGTTTTTCGTCATGATTTCGTGCTAGTAGCAGATAATTCAATTAAATTTCGTGTTTGGGCATTGCACACGACCGCTGATATAAAAGTGGAGAGTAGCTTTTGCATTGGAAGCAGAAGAGATTCGAGAAAATATCTTTGGGCTACGTATCTTCTCTTTGGGGGATTTGTAGGGTTACTTATTGGAAACTGAAAGACATGCTAACGAAATGAGGGAATTCCATCCATTTGTTGACGAATATTTCTAATTAGATCAATACGATTCTTGTTATAATCGCTGGGGTCATCTGCGGATTAAAAACGTTTGGTTATTAAGTTGCTAAACTACGGGAGCTCCAGTGGTGGTTGAAATGGCTTGATGGTCAATGCACGAGGTGACACTATCGTGTTATGTGAAAAAATTAGAAGGAAGTAGTCATACTTCGAGGTGATGTATCTCCGAGTAGTACTAGCATCAAGCGGTCACAAGGAGGTAAATTTCCGTTAAGATAGTATGGGAGTTCAGTGCTCACACTTGACTAAATGCCGATTGGTGTTTCATAATTTCAAAAGAACAATTTAGCTTGGATTTACCTCGAATCTGAATTCTGCGGAAAGTGACTGGGCCATTCCTTTTCGAAGTGTTTATCCAAGGCCAATTAGTGAATGACAGAGCTGGAGTTAGAGGCACTCCTGGTTAGAGACTAAATTCTTATTGGCACAGGCAACAGTTAGAATATGATATGGAGCATGGCAAGGTGGGACCGGTTAACGAAATCCAGCCGTAAGCGCTTTCAAAGCTACTGCATGTTGATATCTCTGCTCCTATCTCCTCGTATATTTTATTAGCGGCCCATTTTGTCCTGTATTCAAACACAGGTTGGCAACGGAAGGCTGGGCTAGAATACCCTAGGGCTGAACTCTCGAATGAAGATTTCACATAAACCCCGCAATCAAGGCGCAGTTGTGGTTTGGCACATCAGGGTATGTGGCGGACTTCACTTGAAGATGTGAATAAATTTGGGGTGGGACGAAGTTAACCGGTAAAAATAACTTGAGCTTGGTGACATCTCCTGTTGCACATAATATCCTAAGTAAATGAGTATCTGACCTTTTGAGTTTACATTAACATCAGGGTGATCACGAAGGGAATTTCAGTTAATCAAGTACACGGTTTTCAGGAACATTTGTAACAAACGGGCGTTCTGATTACTGTGAAAACCTCCACTCTTAACTGATGTGCAACCTCCTATAGACACTGTGCATAGGAAAAAGTGCAACAACTTTTGCTTCAGCCCAATTTAGACTGTTTCAATACATTATTTGTCTACTCGTTTGCTTTCATTCTTGTTTTATCAAAAAAGGCTCATATCCCATATGGTAATAATCTTTTCCATTGATCAAAGGTGGTTTCTGCTGTTTTGTCTTTTGTTTTTACGATAGTCCATGGCGAAAAGCAATACGGACATAGAAGGCATCCACCACCACCGACCTCACCACCTACATACCGCGGTGCCAACACAGACGATGAACGACAAATTGGTGAGTGAGGTATCGAACGAGGTGGCACGCAGCTTGGTTAAACCAGTGGTTAGCGTTTGTGACAATTAGCTAATCATCTGAAGCAGATTGTATGCTCGGATGGTACCGGAATTCTCAACTTTATCAAATCACTCTACAAAAGGCATAAGCCATTGGTTCAAGTCAGGTCAATATTTCACGTACTCTAGGTAGCAGATGTTAATCCTGATTTGGTATCACCCACACACTAAGCAGAACTAGCTTTATGCAGTCCTAAACACCTTTGCATACTTCTAAAATGATCCTTTGAATTAGTTGATTCATGTGTTTATTTTAAGCACGATCAGCCGTAGTGACAATGAACCTTAGTGAGAAAAAATACGAATAATAATGTATCGCCAAAAAATCCAATGATTTCTGCATTAATATCTCGTATTTCCGCGTTGACGGCATCATTGCCGACTTTTCTTGTTGCGTTACTTATAGCTCAGTCAAAAAATATTGCTCATAGCGCGTTGTTATCCGAACGTTTTCTAATTGGATAGAGTTGGCGGCCCCCCCCTCTGCCACAAGTTATCGTTTCAAGTAGTCCTGCATGTGTCCAAATGGGCTTAAATCCTGGGGCCTTTGTCGTCACAAGTCTTGCCACCACAGTTCGCCTGTTATACACTCAAACCTACTCGTGCAGGCGGAGCGGTATGAACGGTACCAGCACGCTCAACGGTTAACCATTTGATTCGAGGTCAGAAGACCACCGTCATAGACAACTCCCAACAATTCAACCTAAGGGGCCCGTCGAAACTAACGATTGATACAAACGTTAGGTTGAACGATGTTGTCGGAGCCGCGTGAGGCTCGATGAAAATGTCAACTTTAAAAACGATTGTCTTCACGATGATTGGGAAAAAACGCACCTGGGGATGAACGACAGAAAAGAGGGAAAAATTATGGAGTAAAATTAAAGCTCCTTTGCGTTATACCTTAGGAATTGCATGTGCCAGTAGACTTATGTGGTGCTGATAGCACCACACTCGAGCCCTGTGAAGTTGATCGGGAAAACTACATCAACGCATCTGTAGCAGGATCTTGAGAACTGGATCAATTTACCGACAACAAGTAAAGTAGTTACGATTTTTAATCATCTGATGAGCAAAGACCCATGCCCTGGAAATTCCAGTGACGTAAAGGGGACTTATGTCACGTAGTGTTGATGTCCAGTAGACCATTAAGCCTGCTCAATCGGCTTAGTAGCTAGGCGTTCGACTCACCATCCTTCGCCCCGTACCCCTGCTCCAGTGGATGTGCACAGCTGATGATAGCTAACAAGGTTGAAGCAACTGCACAGTAATCCAACGGTTTCTGAACAAGTTGGACGCTGAGATTCCAAGATGAATAGTTTGAAAGCCATGCGACATTTCACGGTACCGTGTGTGAATCATGTAAGGGGGACGACAAAAAAGCAAAACCAACGAACACAGGCCTATCTCACTTGATTGGAAGGAGGCTTCATGAAACACCAGAGATCGGCCGGTTAAGTTACGAATCTGGGATCACTACAAACAACACATCGGTTGGCGCTAGACCACCTCGACCGGCGGTGCTCGATTCATAAGTACCTCGTCCAGATCGTGGTAGTCTTTACACCGAAAGATCAAGATCCGTTTAAACACTCACCCCCGGCTCGTCTCAATGTTCTTTATTATTACAGCAGCTATCATTAACCACGCGAGTAATACATGGATTTAACGGTACTGAAACTCGATTGACCTGGGCTTGTAGCCCCAGCTACCAAACCCGTTCCCGAGACCACTAACCAGCCTCGCGAACGGCTAATTTTTCCCAAGCCTCAGAAAACTACCAAGCTTTACGTACAACGATATCCTCCTACCGCATATATTTCTTATTCTGAGAGCAATAAATGACTACCGCAAGCGCACAACGGCCTTAGCAATCGGGACAGACTCAAACGTACTGATTTGGGGCGGAAGGAAACCTTAGTTGGACAGTGCGGACCCAAGAACCTACCATTTCTGGGAAAACTAACGAGCTGTAGATCAGGTTGAACAGCCGTGGGACGGCTGGAAGAACTCCGGTGGACGCCAATGCACCAGCTGACCAAACAAAAGAAAACACATCAAAGCAAAAGTCGAACTGACTGAACTTCTCGCACCGTTGGACAGCTAACGGAAAGCCACCGGGTAGACCTATCACGTCCCCTAAAAGTAAGTGTTCAGCCAACGAAGTGCAAGCTCACACAAGCCTAGCCACGTCAGCACTGGAACAGTGTAACCGCTCCCTGAACTCCGACCCATCAACCGAACGCCTCAATCTACATTCTGAGATCGATCTCCATAGTATCAGTCACTCAGCACAAGGTTAACACAACTCAGATATCTATTCAGAAACCACACAATGCTCCGCATATATTATTGTTTATTTTGAACCGGAAAAGAAACGTACAGAGCAAAAGTTAAATAGACAAACACTAGTTAGCCGAAGAGAAATACGCCTTTGACCCCTCCGGAGTAGGCACAATCGTCTTGCTTTTCGGTTTCCAATTTGCCGGACAAACCTCCCCGTGTTCCTCGAAGAAAATGAACGCATCCAGCAATCGCAGAGTTTCCTCCACAGACCGACCCACCGGGCGGTCATTCACCGTAATCTGGCGCAAAATCCCCCTCGGATCGATGATGAACGTCCCACTGAAATGAAATCAGACCACAAAACCATGAATTGTGCACCCAACAGCACACAAGACATCACATCTCAAGCAACGCTTCGCCCAACAAGCAACTTCGAACACAATATTTCAGGAGCACCACGGACACCCCAAACCAACCGAATGGACAACCGATCGAAGCGAATCACACGCACACACACGGTGAAACAAACACAATCGTGACTCACCGATAGTCGTTACCCTCTTCCTCATCCAAAACGCCATAGGAACGAGATATGGACATGTTCTTGTCGGCCAAAAGTGGGAATTTCAGTTCGCCCACGCCACCAACCTTACGATCCATTTTGGTCCATTGCAGATGTGAATAAACGGAGTCGGTAGAACAGAAAATGACTTCACAATTACGCTTTGTGAACTGTTCGATCGAGTCACTGAACGCAATTATCTCCGTCGGACATACAAACGTACTGGAAAATGGAAGTGCATTTGTCAATTGATGACCGACTAGATGATCAATCGATTGTCGAGTCTAGAAGCCTCAAAAACTGGGAGCTGAAGTCTTACCAAACATTATTTCCCCACTAAACCAGGCCGTACTTACTGAACGCAACAAACTAGGTAGTACAAAGTGGAAGCTATTGCCGTGAGGGGCGTATGGTCACCCCGTTGACTTTCTGATCGCCGAGAGGCATCTGCGCAGGCCCATGTCGAAAAATGTCCTGCTCCCGGAATTGTCTGCCACCCCTTATCCAAGTCGGGAAACAATGCAAAAGCGATGCGTGGACTAACGCCCATACATCCCTATGCTAAAGGAATCTCAGCAGAGACTAAATACTGTCACACAAACTTTGGTAGGAAACTGCAGTTTTGTGACTAGCTAAACGCAACGACGGCAAGCAAAACAAAACCACAGTGAACTTACAAATCGAGCGGGTAGAAGGCTAGGATAAGCCATTTGCCTTTGTAATCTGACAAACTGATCGTTTTGAATTCCGCACCCACTACCGCTTGCCCGGTGAAACTTGGTGCGGGCGTGTTGGGCTGCAGCATTGCTCTATGTGGGAACCCGTGCGGATGCATGTGAGGATGAGGGTGTGGATGCGACGAAGGAGAGCACTTCTCTCGCTCGCACATTGCGACCGACAGCAGAGATGATAACAACACAAATAAAAGACTGCTGGCAGACATTATGGTTATATTCCTCCTCTGGGGTCACTCACAGCCTCGCAAAACCGCTCACTGAGATCGATTCCATTGGATATGGCAGACCAACATTTAGATCGATTATCAAATGGTGCGCATATGCGCAGGCTTCGTTGTGTGATTGGTTCAGATCTTCACTGGCTGTTTGTCTATCGCGAACGTCGCCAACTGCGATCTGTCTTTTCACGCGCACACCGTGCGAATTGCATACCGTCTGGAACGTCTGAACGTGCATACCCAATGTCGCACTGCTATTGTCCAATTTCCAATATGACCTTGAGAATTGATAGCCAATAGCACGTACAAACCCCGTGGCTTCGCGTGAGACGGGCTCGTTTTTGGCTTTCATCTCGTCCTACCTGCGACAGGGGGGATTCCGCGGTCTGGTGACTGGTCTGTCGTTGTTCCGCCGGTTCAGCTCAACCACACTTTTGGTGCTCGTCGTTCACGCGTAAATGTCGTCGCGGGTATTTCAAAGATATTTCGATATAGGGAGTCATCGTGACTTTACTCTAGGACAGGGTGAATAATCGTGTAGTCCCCGTAAGTGGAAATTGAGAATAAGCTGGAGAAAATGATTGTCATGACGAGAATGAACTCCCGCCTTCTTCAGTTTCTCCGCACTTGCGAGTGGGCACCGTCTGTTGCATTCTTAAACAAGGGCATCAAGTCTGATGTCTAGTTTGTCTCGCACTGTAGTAATAACGCTTTCATGGTAGCCTTGGACATCTTCAGGCGGCGTACTTTGGTGGTCGTGGGACTGTTGCACAATCCTATGCATAGTTTTCAAGAAGACGTTGCAAACCGCGATATGTATTATTTTGGCAGTGGGCCGCACTAATAATCTTGCTTTCGGTATTCGAATAATCTGTCAAAAGTGGTTTTCTTGAACACGATCGTTGCTGAAACGACTTCTGTTGCGGGTTTTCATTATCCGACGGCCCACAGTTGAACATGGCAAACTAGATGCCATAACCGTTACAGCCAGGTTACGCTGACTAGCATGTAAATGTTTGACGGAAAAATCCAGTGTTGATTCGATAGCTTGTGACGCTGGACTGCATACGCCGTCTCATAATATGAGGGTGTGGTAAATCGGTCAAACAGTTACAACTTGTTACTTTTCACACCGTATCATGAAGTCCACTTGGTGCACATTTAAGTAAACATAAAGTGAATTTCCGTGTTTTCTTTCGTCCTACTAGGACACTTTACCCAGATGACGACACTCCCCTTCCCCACGTTAATTTCATTTATTTGTTACGACTGTTCAGTGTTTCTTGCCATCACATTTCCTGTGGGGCCAATCTGTTTCTACTAACAATGACATCAAATCTGTTGGCCATATGACTATAGTCCTGAACGATAATGCCTTGTTGTAATCTGGACATGAAATCCCCGCGATGTCTCTCCTAGCAGAATCTCGCCAACGACGTCCATCATCAGCAAAGCACGACAACACAGAGTCGATTTCCGGACCAATTAGCTCAGAACACTCCAGTCAAAAATCACCAATGAAGGAATCAGGCCGTTTGAAACGTGACTTTCACAAATCCCATGCTTCAGATACTCTAGAACCGATAGACGCGAATAGATTAGTCTCGCCCTATCCAGATGAGTACAACATGCACGACGAAACGGGAGCACTGAAATACGCTACCAAAGGTGACAAAGAACCAAAAATGTTCAGTACGACGACATCTGGTGAGCAACGCAAACAACCAGACTCTCGTGTGCAAGATCAGCATAGTAAGCCTCAGTTTGGTGATCCTAATCCACCAGTTGGTAATACCACTTACACCTAAGAATAACAACGGTTCGCACCGAAATTCAGATGACTTTTATTTCTGATGTTTTCTTTTGTATTCTCAACGCAGTTTCAACCAGTGTTTCCACACCGCAGCTGCACAAATTTGCTAACCTAGAATGAATAAGAATGGGTCGATGCTATCCGGGCTTACTGAACAAATCGTTCTGTTCTTATCCCATGATGCGACTGGGTTTATGATTTCAATACCATACATGTCATGATAGCAGTAGCCCTTATATTTTATGGGTATCCCTTGGTAACTATTCTACGTGTATCACTAAGAATCAACTTACGTGTTTGAAGTGTACACAAAACTTCGGAGTGGCCATTTAAAACAGTGCCAACTTTTTTGTGACAAAAACAATGACGGTTTGACGTAGCAAGCAACAAACACAAATTTATGCACAACTGTTGCGTCATTGCGAAAGCCTATGGATTAGTCCTGATCAATGGCTCCAATTCCCAATGAAAAATTAACTATGAGCAATTATGGAAACTGCATTCAAAGTAAGCCAGAAATCAAAATCTAATATAGCGAAAACGAAAACATGGGAACACACCTTTGTTATTGATTACCCGGCGTAATAGACGGGTATGATTGGTTGAATGGTACAACATGTTGGGAGCTGATTGGTTGGCTAGTAATGTGCATGAATTATAAGTTGTTGTGGGCTTTTTTCAGTGATTTTAAGTCACTGAAGTCAATATCACCTGCGCATCATAGCGCTCAAAATATAAGATTCTTCAAACTCTGGTAGCAAAAAATGAAGCTAAGTTAGGGTTACTAGGGTACGATGATTGTCTATGACCACATAAGTAATTTAAATCGGAAGCAGAGCATTCAGTGGTCCCACACCGTTCTGGGCAAAGATGCGCCTACGGAACCACCATTTTTAGTGATTTTCCGAAATCCGGCCTGGTACGCAGCCATGATTCACGATGTGGCTAACATACCGAAACCACCCACCAGGACCAAATTTCTGCTGGAGGTGTAGTAATAGAGGAGAATGCGTGAGTCACCGTAGGACGACTGGCGAAAGCCACCGGAATTTCATCAGAGTCCACTCGGGGTATCCTGCATAAATATTTCTGATGGATGAATGTTAGCGTGTGTTAGGTAATTCGTCGACTTAAGAAAAACCAAAAGGGCACTTTAGTAGCCTGTTGCTATGTGAGGACCCTCAATTAGTCCTCAGGATGTCGTCGGTAGCAATGAGTCATAAATCCACACCCCCGCACCATAAATATCCGTGTATACTCAGTGGATGCCGACTATTTTCACATCCAGAAATCCTCACCTGGCAACTGACTATGGGCAGCAATATATTGCCTTTGGAGTCTGGTATGCCACTTATTGTCGAATACATTAGCTTGAAGCAGGAGTCAGATCATCCAAAGACTCAGGCATGAGGATCTTGTCGAACTATCCCAGCGTCTCTCCACAAAGTTCCCATTTTGTACGGGGAAGCATCCAAGGGGAGGACCATAAGTTCTATCGTACTGGTTTAGTTCCATGTGAGCTTTTCTTCCAAGTGTCAAACGCAAATGGCCTGGAAACGGCTATGATACTACGTAAGCTACGATAAAGGCCTAATTTGTGCTGCTCGAAGCGTTTTTCGCTGCTGTATGGTCTATCTGTTTCTCTCAATGGTCTGAGTGCATGGAACTTTGTGTGGACGCTGGTGAACAGTTTTTCATCGAATATTTCGCTCATTTCCTTCTTCAAATAACATACTTTCCACAACCGGAAACTTATTGCACATCTCACGTAACGCATACCAGAAAGTGCGTAAGCTTATACGTCTACTTACGCATCTATCCCACACTGGCCCTGATTTGCTCGACATTTGCATTCCTATATCCATAAGCCTCGAAAGTTGAGCAGGTGGCCATGTCTGATAAGCGGGAATCGAGTTTCGCATAACCGTATTGGTATGAGTATTACTGTGGTTTGAACTACTCAGTCGTTCTATAGGAAGCGATGGATCAACATTATCCCTCTCAAAATCATTGGTTGATAACTGGCTTGAATTTTCTTCTTTCCATCGTCTAATTGACCGGCGGTGGTTTAGCGATTAAGGTCATGGCGCTTGGATGTGAAGGTTAAGGGTTTGAATCCATCCACTACCGATCAACTTTCCCACATGACATCCCCCTGTTGGTCGCAGTTCGCTTCCTCAAAATGATGTACACTGTCCGAAACCTAACAGAGGAAGTAAGAAGACGAAAACTTGGATCAGTAAAGTCCATATGCTGTACTGCAAAGATAACAATGGACCACTAACTTGAAATCCGAGGGTTGAATGCGGTGATTGCGTACGCTAATTTTTGAGGGGCAGTCGCGCTCTATGCGACGCAGCCACAAATATCCACTCTGGTAGGTGACACTTGGGAATGTCATTCAAATAGGTAACCAGTGCCATTCTTATGGGGATACCGAATCTTTTTCACTATCTTTTCTTAGCCAAAATTGTGATATGAATTTGTGGATGGTGTCCATACGTCGGTTGGAATCCCGCCGAATTCAACAATTTTTACTTTTGAATCAATGCAGCATCTTCCAGAATATACCTTACGTTGGACTTGTTATTTGTATCTGTTTAACCACAATAATTCTGGAACTTGTTATCTGAGCATGTTCTAAAAAATGAAGATACGATTGTGTTTGAGTTGGTTTATGGAATGGTGATCGTATGTAATCAAACCCTTTTTGGATGACAAGACATTCTATCATCTGCGCGAGTTTTTTACGCGAACGGTAGAGATCCTCTGAAAAGTGTTCATAGTCTTGCAAGGCTCAGTAGATAACAATCCACTAACGTTCGGATCCTTGCCACGTACAAATTATCTTCAACTCTTATGGCTCCTTAAAACCGTCCCCACTTATGATGGCTGGAATGCATGTTCTCCCCATTTTGCTCATGTAGACTCTGCAAAGTAAAATTCGACTAACTCAAGTGGATTGTTAGTAAGAGGACAGAATACACAAAGAACATTTCGATGTTATTTTACTTGTGTATATGCTCCTGTGTGCATGTATGTGGAAAGCAATCGGTTATAAACAATCTCATGTGCCGTTCAATAAGCAATAGTCTAGAAGTAGACGAGAAAATCATACCGTCCCACGCATGGGTAATATAAAGCGTAAGCGTGGTTGCACGTTCATTTGTCATGTTTCTTTGTCCTGAACGATTCTATTAAACAAATAATCTCGTTTGATTTCAGCTTCACGTATGGTCAAGGAGAAAAAAGCGAATCGCAAAGTACGTCACCCATCACCTCCAAAGCCACCGGTACAAAGAACTGAATCGAAGACTACCAGTGGAAGTGGAAGGCAGCGTTATGGTCTTCGACACAAGCAAACTGTGGGTGAAGGTAAAGTGGAGACCATTTGTTATCTATATCTGTCTACATCTAACAGAATAAGGTATTCCACATTCCACATTCCCCCATAGATCGAGTTTCATTGCTTATCACGACTTTTGAAACGCGTTAGATTCGACGCCCGTTGATAACAATTCGGTAGAGTCATCACTCATCAGCTTCATAATTGGATAGCCCCATTATAACGGCGATGATTGAGATAACATTCAATACTTATCAACAGATTGACTGTTTTTCACGGAAATCGAGTTCATGTGCTTTTTTAGCTTAACACTAACTAGTGGTCAAGGTTTTCTGTTTGAGGTAAAAGCAGAAAGACATTTTTGTGGAAAGTGACGTGAGTGTCTCAAAAAACGCTTATAATATATATATATATATAATAAAGTTGCAAGGTACTCAAAAATGATGAACGATGGTGATCGGTGGTTTGCTTTCGGAAAACTCCGTAGATTCTTCAACTTATTACCCATTACATGTAAATCTAAATAAGTAACAGTAGATCTGATTAGATTCGGTAATGAATTGTCGCGCAGCCCCAATACCCAGGTAACGCTTGAGAAGCAAGTGCTTCGTTTGGCCCGTCGCGATTCATCACCCGTGCGTATTCCTTGTGTTTCTACTTAGACTCGAACCCGGGGCGAACAATTGTTGACCGAACAGTTTGGCTTCTACAGCATTCGGAATGTCTCAAAACGATGAGTTTACCAAACCCTTTTGAGGTTTTCCTAAGCAGGTTATCAAAGTTCGATACCGACTGTCGATTTTGAATTGCATTTTTCTATCAGGACCAAATGATGTAAGGAGTGTATCGAAAAATCGATGCGCCATGTGTTGGCTTTAATTGTGAAGGATATAATGTTGATAACACAACGTGTTATCAACATTATATCATCCACAATGCATTTTACTATCTTTGTCCGATTGGGATTTAATGAGGTAGTCGGGATGCAATCTCTCAAACCAAACCGGTGTAAATGTGGTATGGAGTAACTGCATGTAAAAAGCGCGAAACACGTACTTTTTGCTTGCAACATTTTCGAATTTAAACTAGTGGAACGTTTCATGAGTCACCATAATTAAGCGAGATCTGATTTCAGTTTTACCGTCACATGACCACCTGAGTTGGTCGAGTATACGTTCAGATTCGCCCAGCCAATGGATTCATCGTGCTGGATATCAGCTGTCAAATTATACCCAGGCCGACTAATTACAGTGGTTGTGACAAGGTTAATTCTCACTTGGGGGCAAACAAGTTTCACCTTGGTGTTCGATCTCTATTGACAGTTATCTCACAGTGACAGGGTTTGAATGCCGGTTCAGTTTGGTGAAACGCCGTCCCAAATCCAGGACGGGCCAGGTGAACAGTCTAAATTGCCTGAGTGATCTAAGAAATACAACACAGAGCACTTCGAACTCATTATTTGAAGCGTCCGTGCCTCTGTGGTCAAGACGAAGTCGGATTACATTGTACCTAGGGAGCCGAGACGTGTATCGACCAAATTGGTTTGGTGTTGGTCTGAATAAAGCCTGTCTTATGCCGCAATGACCAAATTATTGGACGGTGAACTTCACTCGTTCGAGCATTAGAGCCTCAGAGTAACTCGTAGCCCAAAGTATAATCGAAAACGCGGTGGGCCCAGAGAATGCGACAGTACTATTCGTTAGTAATAACTTATGCACATGACGGTCATGCCTTTGACAGTGAGTGGTTGTCACTATCCCGTCAAAAAGTAGTGAATATTAGGAAAAAATCTGTGTAAGAAGAATGGACGATAGAAAGGATCAGATCGAAAGTATCTGTCCGGTAATCCCAGTAAAGCAGAGATCATTTTAATGATGCCCAGCAAGTAAACTCCTTAGCGAATCACACACCAAATGAACGTAACTGAAGCCGGACGTCCACGGCCAACCAACGTGAGCGACCAAGTGCAACTGGACCTCAATAAAACAGACTGCACCGAGTTTTTCACGCTACCACACGAAAGGCATGTGAAATTCTCTCGACGGAAGGCCCAAATATAGTAAGGAAAAGTAAATGCGTGTAGCGAAAGATGCGACACAATAAAGAATCGCTGTCAGCGAATATATCGTGGGGGTACTCAGTCTGATATTGGCAAAAAAGGAAACGGCAGTATGTGGTTATAGGGATCTTCATTCTTGGTGGATGCTACAAGATGTTTCTCGTGGGTATGTGATAGGCGTTTTGAGTACATGGACTTAAACCTCCGGAATATTCAGTTAACGGATCAAGAGTAGCTTTTGCAGCACAAACTCGTAACGTGCAAATTATTCAGTCGGGGGCGTAAAAATTTACTAGCCTTAAATGAAACCTCATGTCCCTAAGCACTGGTTGTCCTGACAAGAGTCATTTCCTCTACAAGCGTATGCACGGTTGTTACGGCAAGCTTTACCTTATTATAAGATTGGCCCTAAGGAAAACATTTTGCCCAAGGCTGAAAAATGTTTAACCTAAAATCCTGCTTTCAGAAAGGATTATGGAAACAAATAAAGTTAATGTACCCTCGGGAGATAGTCGTTTTATGCATATCAGTAAACCACTTCAGCGTCATCCTTCTTGGTGTTAGTTTTAATAAGGTACCACTTTTTCTACTTCTCTCCTATGACAACGACAGATACGGAGCCCACCTACGTAAACGTAAGAGGGTCAGTCCCAAACGGCAACGAACCGTGGGAAGAGGAATGGACAAAAAAATCACCGGAATATAGTGAACGATCTAACGAGCACAGTTCTTATGATCCTCGCGTGAACGACGTTGGGGGCATGGAGTCCCGGCGGTCAGCACATCGTGCACCACCACCACCACCCCTCCCACCACCACCCCTCCCGCCACCCCATCCACCAGCAACATTACCAGTGTCTTCCTTCAGACAAACACCGAAGAGTCGGGAAACCCAGGAAAACAATAGACGTTCAGGGAAAGCTCCGGAATCGACACCAGGCTCCCAGCCGACTCCCCCCCGTCGACCGCCTAGGACTGCACCCACGAGAAGGCAAGAGATCACTGAAACGTATCCAGTTCAACGTAATTATGATGAAGATGAGGATGACGATGACGATGACTTGGAAGATTCCGAAGGAGATCTAAAACCACCGCCACTTCGCATTTCACAGACCAAAAAGTATTCTGATTCCGTCGTACCACCACAGCGACACTGTGAGTGAAAATTTGTAGCTTAATTTAGATTTTGTCGGTCGAATTAAAAGGAAAAACCCTGGATGAAAATCAGAAACCAATATGTAGGAGAAAATGTTTTTGGTGTTATCCTTCTCAGCCATTGCAGTTACTCTCGGGTGCGGACAAATAAGAGGACTAAAAGCGCGTATAATCAGTCAGTCAGACAAGCACTCAGTCAGATGGTTGATCCATCACCTCTAACCAGAAGAATGAAGAACAACGGAGCGAAATAGCGCGTCACAGTCAGTAGTCGGGATTCTCATCATCCAACCGATGATATCATAGACGTCTGACCATGGACATTCAAGTGCTTGGACGAGGTTGTCTCGTGTTCGCAATAACCAGTCGTCATAATGTCTCAAACAATGTATGGGACACTTTTGAAGGTCATTGTGTATCGGATTTTCCTCTTTCTCTCATTTGCATTAGTTCGAGAATCACTTTAACGTCATGGTAACTGGTCTAACTACGCCTCCCCTAGACTGACCGCCAGGTAGACACCTCTCTCACTCTAGTGAAAAACCTTCCCCAGGGAATGAGTGGGGCTTCTTTAACAGAAGCTGTTTAAAATTGGCGGTCATTTGGAATCATTTTAAGACGCATAGTCTGAAAAACCCCACTCCGACCACAATGAGACGCCTGAAGGCTTTTTGTCTATATTTGCTACCCACCATCAATCTAACTATGGGCTAAGAGAGTAACCGTCCTTCCGCATCAAAACAAGCAGCTTTTGTATTGTGTTGTATTGTATTGTATGAACTTTTGCGTACAACCAGTAATGTTGCATTTCAGTCAAAAAATGTGGGAGCAAAAATATAAGTAAAAACAGTGAATAAAAGTAAATAAAAATGCACTTATCATCTCGTGAAAAATATAAAAACTGATCGAGGAATAATCATAGCACATTATGATAGGCTGCTCAGGAATTCGGCTAAAATACGCTCACGATTTGTCGAAATGCGTGCTAAATATGGGACATTGGAGTTCCTATAGATATTGATTCTAGAGGGCATGGAATGAAAAGCGGATCGAGTAGAAATATGAGAGCGATGGATGACGTAAGGAGTGCATCGAAAAATCAATGCGTCATTTATTGGTTTTAATTGTGAATGATATAATGTTAATAACACAGCATTGTCGGTGGATGTAATGTGCCAATGTTTCGACTACCATGGCCAGTTTTACAACCAAATGCGAATTGATGTTTAGTTGTCTGTGTTTGTGAATGTGTGTACTTTGAACTTTGGGCCCGGTGAAAGAATCGTTGGCCTTCACGTCATGCGCGGCCGTGGTGGTGGGGTCAGCTAGCGTGGTGACCTCTGGAGTGCTGCGTTCACTTTCTTCTTTTCTATTTTTCTATGAGGTCTATCCTGCAGGTGCTCTGCGACCTTTGGCTAGTAACCCAATCTGTTGAGGATAACTTTAACATTCCCTTTCACCCGACCCATAGATCAAAGTACACACATTCACAAACACAGACAACTAAACATCAGTTCGCATGTGAACGTTCCCTCAGCCAGTTGATTGTAAAACTTGCAGTGAGAAAGACTAGCCATGGTAGTCGAAACATTGGCACATTACATCCACCAACAATGCTGTAATCAAAATTATATCATTCACAATGAGAACGGCAGCTTGATAGACCGTTATGCAGAGGATGCGTGGGATCAGAAAGAATTTTGTGAGCAAATTTCCCACACGGTGATAAGTGATGATCACATAGATTGAATGACAAATCAGTTAGTGGTGTGAATGACACACGGCCAATAATTGATAGCCTCCGCCAAGCAATTTTAAAATCTTTTCTAAGTAAACCTGGAAGAATAACTGGAGAACAATA
>LUCM01009454.1:28641-42486 GCA_008360955.1 Fasciolopsis buskii
CTATTATATATATATATATATATATATATATATATATATATATAATAGGTCGTCAAAACCGACAGCTTACTGCGTTTGGCTGAGGTAGCTTCCGTTCGTCTTTATTACTGTAACCCATACAAACAGGTGCAATTTGTGAAACAGCTTGTGTTTTGTTTGATGCTTGTAATCCCGACCCATTTTCCCACTTCCAGTGATCCCACTGACTTTCGTCTTCCTCATAGATTTTCCTACCTGTGAATATGTTTCTGATCTAGTAGGTCTGTCATTCTTTTTGGTTCAACCTCACACCAGTGTCTTTGCGTCGATTTTTTTCCATGGCATGATTCACACCACGCGGCCACTAAGAACAACCGCATGGGACGGAGGGAAATCGGAAACCACAAGTCTGAAACTTGAAATGGAATAGAACCACATAAGGTCTCAATGGGTCAGATTTGGTGATGAACCGGGTCACAACAAAACGCTATCACCAAGGTGACCAAGGGATCTGCGGTTCGGACCTCTAGCCTTATTGAGGCGAAAGAGGTTTCATCCACTTGACTACCGCCGACCATGTGTTTGAAGACGAAGTAAACGCACCAGTCATTTGAGAAGACAGCACGGAATATTTGAAGTGCACTTACCCTGTCCTAGAGTTCTCTTTGTTCTCGTGAGATCCGATAGGAACTTAGCATTGATATCGTTTTCAGATGCGTAGGCTGCTTGACAACTTTTGATCAGGTGAGCGAAATCATTTTGTGGAAAGATCAAATAATACCTAACTCAAATTCTTTACTGGTCATGACAAACGGAATCACTGAAGTTAACCTTGATTTGAACCTTCTTTACATCTTAGCTGGTGATTTAACAAAACAACTCCGCTCAAGTTCACGTGGACTTCAGCAGATAACAAAAGCTCATCCATCTGTTCGCGGTAGCCTTCTCAGTCCTGGAGATATGTCTGCATCATCTCTGCCGCGTTATTTCTCCAGTGGACCTGTGGATAAAGTGCACGAAGGGGGACCTTATCGACCGGAACAATTCCAGCCACATCACTATGAGCAGATTCCACACGAGAGACCGTCTCGACCACGATCCAAGCGACTAACAGCCACCAGTCAAGATCTGGCGCCTCCTAGTATCAGAGGTCAGTTTAAAAAGTTCGTGTGCTACGTAACACCTTAAATCATGCAGAACAGTTTTTTTTGATGTGTTTGAAAAATCTTATTCACGTCCGTTTATTCCTAACAATTCGAACTAACGTTTTGAGCTGTTTAATTAAAACAGGTGACTTTCTCTCGAGTTCATCTCTTGTGTTCTATAAGTGACCATTCGGTCATCAGGTTAACGTTCACCGGCTAAAATAAATCAACGGCACAATCACAAAGCCATTACGCATCATTTAACCTTTTAGAGTGAGACACTGCCATTTCTTTTTATCAGTCTCTCACGGCTATTTGAACAACTCAAAACAAATTGGTGTGGATTCGAGGTGGAGGCGATAGACGCAACGGCAGTGGCATTAACAATAATAATAGTAATAATAATATCAATGATCGTGTGGTGGGTATGACCATTAACCTGGATGGGAAACATAATTTGGTGCCTTTGATTGTGTCCAAATGCATGACGTCTATCTTGTCTCCTCTCTCTCTCTCTCTATTTTGGTTCATGGAAATGACATGAGAACCATGCATAGTTTATCTCAATGATAGTCTTATTTTAGGTTTATTTAGTTCCCACTTGATTACTGCGTAGGTGTCTCCCACTCACCGTACTAACAACATTGACCAACTTGTTATTGTTTATTTAGATC
Source organism: Fasciolopsis buskii (assembly GCA_008360955.1). Classification (NCBI taxonomy): domain Eukaryota; kingdom Metazoa; phylum Platyhelminthes; class Trematoda; order Plagiorchiida; family Fasciolidae; genus Fasciolopsis; species Fasciolopsis buskii. The sequence continues at coordinate 30,440 of LUCM01009454.1, forward strand.
ATAACTGGTTTTCCTATATTTGCGTTAAACTCATCTCGGAACTTTTAATCCACGGATTAATTTCGGAGTCTAATATAGAGACTCCTCGATGAGGTTTAGGAGACCTTGTATGAAACTCCAATAACCTGAAAAATCGCGGCCACCATTCACTAAGATCGATAGAAGGGGACAGTATTTGTTTCACCTGACGGCTACTTAAACGAAAAAATTAATCGTCTTCACCCATAAGTGAAATGTAAATGCGAATTTAAAAATAGCTTTTTTCTCTTACACAGGGTCCAAACACAGCCTCATAATAAGTACAAAACGTCGAACACTCAGTGGGGTTACTGGTACAAATCCTATCAAGCAACGATCAAAATCCATGAATGAGCTATGGTTTGGTGATCATCCTGTACCGTCTTCTGGTGCATTGTCGCCGAACGTTCCTTTACGCCTGTCCAATATTCAGCTGCAAGCCCAGGCTGAGTTGGAGCGACGCCATCGGTCTACTTCACGCGCACACAGTCTCGATCGTCGTTCCGCTCTAAGCTACGGTTACGGGAGGGAGAGCCATGTTTCGGGAGCACCCACGGATGTAGAGGGCTACGAGGGTGTTGGCTACGGTTATGATACTAGAGGTCGGCTAATTCACGGGGGTGCACCACTACATGAACGTGCAGTTAGTCGTAAGCGACGCCTCCTTGATGGACATGAAAGTCTGTCCAGAGTTTGGATACCGCAGAGTACGGAAGCATCAACTCTACAAACAGAAGATCAGTCGCACAGCGCCGCCACGCGTAAGTTTCGCTATTCCCATAGAATTTTGTTTTCCTTCTGAAAATAGCGTTGTAAGAAGAGAAAGAGCGATCCACTTTTCGTTTTGTCTCGAAATTATATCAAAATAAGGACGTGCCGTTTGACTGAATGGTTGGTTTATTGTTGTGACTGGACCGAGGTTTAGCGCTCCAATTTTCACAGCTTACATACTCATCAGTGGCCAGTAACCGTCGGCAAACTGGTCTATTTAACTCCAAACTAAAATGCCGACTGTAGTTCTTCATTTCATCGGGCACAGTTTGAGCCATGTTGCACTCGCCACGGTGTGAGCTATTCAGATGTGATACACTTAATGTCGAAATCGGAGAACTATATGTCTGTTTGTGCTTGCGTCCATTGAGGAACAGGGGCATGGTCCTGTGATGTGGCATGCTAAATCCTACGGGAATACGGCCGATATGTTAATGAACTCTATGGTCATGCATTATTCGATGGACAACGAAAGCTCAAATTTCCAGGGTTACAATGTTAGGTTCAAACTAGTTAGGTTTGTGACTGTGATCCAGCAAATTTTGCCGCTTCCTTGGAGGACAAAGCTTCCGTCTGATAAATTTAATTCCATTTGATGCCCAAACATGCACTGACTGAAGGCAAATAATGTTACATATCGACACATTGGTTATGACGCGTATTTTAGAATATATTTACCACCCCGTTTGGAAACTTAACATGGTGGAATAAACTGATTAGCCTGACTGATTCCAGTTTACTAATTTTGTGTTAACTAACGTGTGATAGGAAAGGTGAGCCTTAAGTTTTGCATGAGGTTCAGTTGCTGTGTTCCTAACCCTGAATGTTTCTCCCAAAGGGAAAATTGACTTATCGCGCCAACTTTCGTTACATTTGTCATATTGCTTGTCTAATTAACATAAGTCGTCGTATGCCTGCAGACGTCTCCCCAAGTCACCTCGAGCTCTGTATGTGCTTTCATGCAGTCTTGGGGCACGAATCAAACGGAAAAAGTTCCGCTGATTCCTTTTTGAATCACTCGAGAGCATAAATGACTGAGTACACCGGCAATGTCTAGAGAAATTCTGAGGGGATCGCTATTTGTATAATCACAACTAAACCTTAGTTGTTCGGGTGATCTACCTTCTCTAAAGAAAAACTGAATATGTGCGCTGCCTTTTGGTCAATCATTGTTTGTAATTTGTGGAGGCATTCAGTCTGCTTGGCACTCACAATTCTACAATAATTCTACTCGAAGCAGATGTTGAAATTGTATTCACGTGCTCTTTGTAATCAGACTCGATACCACGAAGCGCGTCAACGTAAAGTTCCCGGCGTCATAATCATTTCCAATTTTTACGGTCACGTGACTACACGTTGGCTGCTATATCTATCGGTGAGCAGGTCATGGTCACCTCCAAACTCAGCGCCCCACTTACGACCCATTTTTCCACCTGTCTGTCTGCATAGAGTGCGCGCATTTGTGCGCACACCGATGCATGAAACTATCATGAGCATAACCAGTGCGATTTCGACCCACCAATCCATTGAGTATGCCTACGTGTAACGGAGCAATCACCCATGGTCGGCCCCTTACTTGAAATTGCTCTCAATTCTTCGAACAAATTCGGATTATATTGTCGTTTTTGATTTTACTACTCCTCAGTAGCCGATCCCGAATAAGAATTTAATCACGTTTTCTTCATCACTAAATGTATACCTCAGCGAGATGCGGTGACCACTGCTACTGTTTTCATGGAGTTCATCCCTAAATGCATGAATGTAGTTTATGTAGTTCACCGACCTTCCTCTCAAACCTTTGTTTGATCATAGTAGTCATGATTTGGGTTTCTTGCTCATTATTTTTTTACTAATTTCTGCAGGCCTGTCTGAAAGAAAGGCACATTTGGATGACTCAGCTGTGGCGTTTGCGTTGCGCGATTTCACATCCTCTGGGGCTCGGTGAGCAAATGATTTGACTTTGTTTTACGCACAGTCTGTTTTGCTTTTCACTATCGGATGAATACGACCGTAGTTAATGCCCTAATGTTCTTCTTGTTACTCCACCTTCCATCAGTCCGAACCGTAACATTTTATAGTTGTGATCCTCATGTCGTTCGATTTTTTTAAACATTTCCGGCCGTTCGCTTGTTTACACTCTTGGAAACGGCAACGAACAAGTGAAACTTTCAATCTATCCATTCATAAATTCTCCTGAGTTTTCAATAAAACTGTAAAATGTTGACAAGATGTTCATTTTTATTTCTCTTTTATACCGTTTCTCAACCTATTATTGTATTTCGTGTGGTTCTATCGAAGAATTTCCCACCTATTCGCCGCTCCTTTTGTACTACCCTTTTCTGTATGCAAACCCTTCTTTGGCAATAAACGAGAAGACTATATGCTAAGTGACCGAAGCGACCTTTCACCGCCATTAATGCCGTGGCTTTTATTTTATTTTCTTACGAGCCTACGATTTTTAACTCGCCCGCTTCTTTTATGCGATCACTTGCGTAAACCATCAGTGAACAAGTAAAGTCGTGAAAACCCATTGCTTCTATGCTCTTGTTTTAGTCATATAACTGATCCAGAATTTCTTTTCTCGCTTATGTTTGATTTATCATACAGTCCGCTATTCAGGTGTTTTTTTTCTATTTTTCAATCTTCCAGTGAAGAGAGCTGGCGTATTCAGTGCCCTTTTGCTGTTCATTAGGACATTCATCTGCACACTAAACAAGTATGGGAATGTTGGAATTGTGTGTTTAGGCCCTAGAAGCTCACCGATTCAGTAATAAAGTCTCGGGCTCATGGGTTATTTTTCAGCATTTATCAAATAGAAGACCGCATAAACACAGATAAACGTAGATGTTGAAGGAAACTCATTTCATCACTGTTTTGTTTGGTTTATCAAGGTCGTCAGCAAGACCTTACTATGAAGTCTCATATCACAGGCTTCAAACCAGTTCAGCTTTAAAAACCAACGTGCTCTGGTATTGATTACCACCTTAGAGCACCGGCTACTCAAAACAGAAAAAGAAAACGAGAAACAGTAAACGGTTGACAGCACAGTAATTAACTAAAGAAAACTTGAAGAATCCCACTCACTGCCACATTCACCCATATCACCTACACCCATCGTTTGGGGATTTCGTGGACTGGAATCCAATAATCCAACTGGATCTAAACGAATTAGTCCATTGGTTAATGTTCCCCTACCTTTTTCTCATTTTACTAACCGGTCAACTCGAACGATCTTCCAACCATGATCGGCCTCGGAGAACAGCAGGAAATGAGGCATTCGCTCTGTGGACATGACCAAAACATAAACCAACCACCTTAATCAATTCATATTCAGCGCCTCTTCTCAAGAATGGACCCTAGAGTCCAGTACCGTAAGTCTAAGGTCTGGTTTACTGACGAAATTCTTCCTCAATATTCCATCAGTGCTACGAAGACAGCGGTGCTCGAAACCAGAAATTCTTTGCATATCTTATACCCACAGCGACCACGTTTGTGAGCGGTATAGCAGGACCGACGTTACTGCTGCTGTGCAGGCTTGACTTTTAATGATGAAAACCAACTGAGCCTTCCGTATGTGCAAAGGCACTTCATCCGATATACGACCTACAGGTGAGGTACAATCATCCAACTGACTAAATCTATCTACCTCGTCCAATGGTTTCCCTGCTAGAAGAAAGGTCGATTTCGTGTCAATCCAGTTCTGCAACAGCATTTCGCACTTCGAAGATGCATCTAAAGCATACTATCGGTTCCATGACCAACAAACTTGCTTGGGCCTTCATTCAAAAGCGCAGCGTCGTCCGCCTTCTATAAGTCAGACTGTTTCCTATCTGTCCAAACATCAATGTCACTATTTTCACATGAAGATCGGGCTATCTTCATAGCTATCTTAATGACAAAGTTGAAAAGAGTGGGCGAATTGGGCAACCCTGATGAACGCTAGTTCTCTTGGTGAACTCGGGCGGAATATCGCCGAAGGCACGAGTTCGGTTTCGGCTGTTCACATACGGAGATTTGAAAAGTGAAATGACTTTTTCAGGCATACTCTTTAACGAGAATCGGCCTCACGGTGGCTTCGGGCTTTCAAGAGATGAATCTCTTGTATGTGGATCCCTAATCAGGTGGTAATGTTGTCACAAAAATGCACAACGGCACTTGAAACGTCTTCTGTTTATGCGAAATATTGCCTAGAATAAAGGTCATATATCACTGACAATGGAATAGAATTTGTTCATAGAGTTTGCCTAGTTCTAGCCCCAACGAACTAAGATTTACAAAGAGGGGAAGAAAAATTGTTTCGTAATGAGCCCTAAAGGAGCTAGTCCTTGTATGCTGTATTTGTTCGCTGGGATAGAACAATAGTCTTCAGTTAATTCAGGATGTAGGAATTTTTAATCGAGTCCTGCAGAACCTATACGCTTAGTTGATTTCAATCCAAAGGTGAAAGCTTTCTTCTTGACGATGGGGAAGTCAGTGTGCGAATTCGCTGTCCATTGGGCAAGCTAATAGTTAGTTGCATGTACGTATACATAAGTCTACAGCTGTGTTAGTTAATCAGTGTGGTCTATGATCAGGATGGAGTGAGAACAAATGTAATCCATTTCAAATGACAACCATCCCTCAGTGCATTTAGAGTCAGTGTTCAGGGGTCCAGTGGTTCGTCTTTTGACGTTGCATAGTGGATCCCTTCTTCTGTGGCTCAGAATGGATTTAATTACTTTTACTTTTGCAATATCGATTGAAGGATCACTTTTATTTCTTTTGCAATGAGCAGTGAAGAGAAAAGTTCATTCACGGGGGGAACTACGTCATACTCCTTCATAGTATGAAACAACTTGATGGAAATAAATATAGTTGTTCCTGTGCAATGGAAATATGGTTGCACAAACATCGAATATAGGACTTCATCCAAAACTATCCTGCGCAGGCCAATTATCTTATTCACTGATCTACTCATTCGAGCGAACTTTTCAAAAAGATCAGGAATCAAACAATAAGTTAGCAAAAGTTAAGCAACGTATAACCACCATTAGAATAGTGTATCCTCTTTTGAAAAAAATTAATCTGTTACTGTGTGTTCAGATATCGTTGCTTTCGTACCTTGAGAAATTCAAAAGTTTTTAATTTAACCCCATGGACCGTGAGAAGTAGGATTGTTCGTTCTCAAGCAACCGCTTTTTGTAAATGCAGAGGAATCTGAACTCTAGTATCAACCTAAAAAAGGAATGTACAAGGAAGAGGATGATTGGACAAGATGATACCAGATACATCTATTTGACGACCAGCACTAATCGTGAAACTGGTCCTATGCATCCCGGGGGAATCTTTACCTTGCATTTGCGCACAAAAACGCATGACTGACCGCTAAAAGATTCAGTTTCATTTGGATTTCATGAAAGTTAGTAGGAAATTATCGAGGGTTCACTGAGACAGAATCTGGTAAAATGATTCGATCACTCTTCCGAATCCTCACCATGCTACGTAAGGCGATCCTTAAAAGAGCTGACGAAATTGGAAATGTCATGCTCTTTGGGTCAGTTTTCTTAAAATCGCTTCGTATAAATATCCAAGACCTGTGTCTGTCAGTCATTGAATATTGATCGCTCCAACAATTACCCATCGATGATCAAAAGCAAACTTTCAACTGTGATTTCCGGTTAGTAAATAGGAAAAAATATACCTATAAAATACAAAAAGTATCCGATATTTTTTTAAAAAGTTTGCTATTACAGATTTCTTACTTGAATTCCAAACCAGTCGCATATTTTTTCTGCTTGCGGTATAATGCATCTTTCTTGGTGATACAACTCTGGAACAAACGCAGCTTTTTTAATAGTATAAATAAAGCGCTAGTAGGTTGGTTTCGAGATACCTATATATCCTTGTGCATGCCCATATATATATATATATGCATATATGTATCTATCTACCTGTTTATCTAATAAGGCTCTAATTTTCTGTTTGTCTGTATCCAGTCTGGTGGGAAGTGTGTAGTGTCGTGTTCCATCCGATCGATCTTTATGGAATCTTTTTAATCTGCGAAAACTGACCTAGCTTTTCTAACACTTCACTTTCCCGGCTACCGAAATTTTCCCAGCTACTGGCTTTCTGTTCGGAGTTTTTGGTCTGCAATTTGCACACCCCTTTCAGCCCACCCCCAGTGTTTACAAAATTTTGGTGGTTTCCTATCCTCGATTGTAGCAACTTATCCGCTCCTTTTTCAGTGAGCACAATTAACCGCTACGCTTACAAAGTAAAAATATGCACCACACGTTTTAGTGCGTCACAAGCATACATACACTGGTATATATATATATATATATACCAAATATATCATGCAAGATTAAATCGTACAGCGCCAATTCGCCTTCTGCTAGATTCAAAGAAGTCGATCGGGATCATGCTTCATGGGAGGAACCACATGCAAGTCTGTCGGTTTTGGTTTCATGCCATCGGTACGAACCAGAAGAATAGTGTTGTTGGCAGTGTTTCGGTTTGCCATTTGTTGACACCTATACCAATCTCCGCATTATTTCTAAATTTTATAGAAATTATTCGGAAATATTTAGCTGGCTTAGTTCAGTCTCGTCTGCATGCGTCTGACCCGTCTAACACGAATACATTTTTGTGTGTTGTAAGGTGAGTTGATTATCCGTACATTGCTCTTATATCTGTGAGCAAACGCGAGCTTGCCAAATCTCGCGGAAAAGAACCATGTTCTCGCCGAATTCCGAATATTTTTGAAATAAATACTACTAATTTTGATATGCTTCTGAAATGATGCGGGACATGGTACGGTGTTCATCATAAAGGACACAGCATAAGTACTGACAGCGGTATGTATGATGCATGTTGGAATAATGTATTATGCGGATAATGACCATAGTGACCGAAAAGCAATTCAATTTTGGTTTAAGTGCACAGTAGTTCTAAGGATCCTTCTTGAGAATGGCTTTGTTTTCTCTGAATGGTCCACTGAATCAAATGGTCTACTGATTTTATAACCCCGTAGCTTCCCGTAACACGGTTTTCTGAACCAGTGACTGATTTTTATCTTTTGTCATTGATGACGCGACAAAGTGCATCATTTTCTGGAAGGGAGATTCGGTTCATTATGGGTTGTCAAACGGGAAAGTTGATCGGGATTGGAAGGATTTGAGTCTGCAATATTTTCGCTGGTTCGCCGTGATACTAACCGTTCGATCAGTGATTACCATAATTTCATTACTCTGCTCGAAAATTAGAAATTGATGACTCTCTAAATTGAACTATGGTTTCAGAGAACAAAATTAATTTATACCACCGCTCAATAAGTTTTTTTTGGTTGCCTCGAAAACCTCCAGAATTTTACGGTAGTTTTACTATTGCTATTAACACACTAACGAAGATATTCAGTGATACCGACTCAACCACTATGCTAGTTAACTAGCTGTGTGCGATGTTTTTTATTCGGAGACATTGTCATTATTTCTGTCCTCTCGAAGATCCGGTTAGTTGTATTATCTATTATTCTCTTTCAAGTATCGTTTCAAGACGCGCGTCAGACGGAGACCATGCTTCAAAATTGAGCACTCAAAGTGAACACATATATGCCCGCCCTTCTAGTCTATTACGAAGCTACGGAACCGGTTCGCGTTTGGATACGAAACGATCGCGCGACAGACATTCTCATTCTCGTTTCAATGATCAAGTAATGGCAGACAGGCACTCCGTGATGTACGGCACTGGTAGTTTGTATCGCTCCCACACCACAATTCACAGATATCCGCGACGTCCACGCCTGGTTCCTGATCGATGGGGCTCGGTTCCATTGCCAAATCCATCTCAATACGACTCAATAATTCGTCTGAGTGCACATTCACTGCTCGATCAAAGGTCTCAAAAAGACGTAAAATATGTACTGGAATCGAATGTGTGATCATCGTTTTACCAGCAACAATTTTTCATTGATCATTTTTTTCATTCATCACCATGTCGCTAGGTGAATATCTTAGTAGAGTCCAAACCATATCCCCACTGCCTCCTGGCAACTCAGGGTCATTATTGAATCTCCAAGACGTATAAATGACAATTCTTCCGAAATGAAACATTCTTATTCATATCGTGCTTCCTCATAACCTGCGACTTCCTTTCACTTTGATACAGACTAGCTCACTTTAACTTCTAACGTTTTTTATATTGTATTCGCCCAGATCACCTGTGAATCCTTATGTCAGCTACCTAAAACAAAGAACTGGTTGTCTTTTTGTGAAAACCTACTGTCAACGAAATCCACAAAGCTCATTGATACTAGATGTTACTTGCGAGAAGCAACCATTCAAATCAACTCTTATCACATCGAATCTCAATGGAATTATTGGTTGATACTAAAACACGTATTTTTCATCACAACAATGAGCATTTCCACAACCTCTTAAAGATTTTATTTCCTATTTTACCCCCGCACTTGAACCATCTGTTTTGACTGACAAATGAACTTTTCTTAATTTATACGTACGTCATCATTTTCAGCAGATTTTTGTTTGAACGGACTCGCCTTTGATTTTTGGTGAATAGTTTTGCATCCATGCGGTCGATAATTATTAATGTTCACTGATCAACATATCCGGAATCGAACAAACAATTGTGGGATGTATGCGGAAAACAATTTATTCGCAAAATTAAGCTTGGCACGTCTGATCCAACCCACATGATAAAAATTTTCAGTAATGATAAATTTCACCTATCGTATTTCAACGTTTTACCGATCGAAAATGTGAACGATGCGTTAAAATCGGTCACGGTATGCATGGGCCCTAATATTGGAATGCTCCGTTTGATTAGTTCACACGTTCAATAGGGTCCTCAGTAGACTCCGAAGATACGTGTTTCTAGTGCACATTTCCCATATCTTGTGTCAGGCATACGTCGAAAATGGCTGACTGCAGATGGACGGGTCCAACTACCAAGCCTGTCTTCGATCATCATTCAAACGCTACCGAAAAGACTAGTCATCGGGTTGCTAGACCGAACGTTCATTGACACATTTGTATAGACTGACTTAAGCTCAGTTTGTTAGAAAATGTATGGTTCTGGCTACCGTCCAAGGCACAGGTGATTTCGCGTTGGATTCACCAACCAATTCGTATTTAAACCGTCTCATTTTCTCGGAGGGAAGAACTAGAGGTGTATGAAACGGAAATTCTGATTCTCTTCTGGAGTTAGGCTACGTGCATAGTTGGATTAGACGAAACGAAACAACCAAGATTTCTGGCCACTGTCGCTCAATAATATCTCACGTTCTCGGACTTCCGTTGCAGTGTGAAAAACGTTGTTAGGTGAACACGTTCACTTCCACGTACTTACTCGCTTGCTCGCTAACGTCCTTCTCGCTTCCTCATAGATGACCGAGCAGCGCGCCTACGCAGGAAATTAGTTATTGGCTAATTTCATGGAGTTAGTTGTGCAACGCGTGGAGTTTCGTGCACAATGGCTGAATGGGACGGCCGATAGCAGATCTGGTCGTACAGTTGTGCGGATACATTGTTATCTGCTTAACTGACCCACGAAAAATCGCATACCACGATAAAACCGAACTGATGGTTACGGATTATTGTATTAGGAATTGGAATGGGAAAATGATGCCAAATAAAAAAATGTCGGGCATGTATAACTAAATACAAAATGTTCGGGCCAGGGGCACATATACAAGGAATTGCATTGTTCATAGGACTACTGTATGAAATGAATCAACAAGAATTGAAGGGATAAAAAAGGATGCATAAGGTATGGGGTTGGATGAAATAACTGGCGATATGCGCGGATGTTTGCGTAGGCGTTCGAAGTGAAGCAGGATTGGAAAACGCGTGGTCGGTGGCAAAAACCAATGTTATCAATTGATGATGTTGCTGCCCCGTATTACACGGACGAAGGGGCAAGGTCTGTGAAGTGAAGTGATAAGGAGTGGTGGGATCAGTGGTTTGTGAATAATGATTGACTGGTACTATTCAAGTGTTAGTGTATGAGAGTTTTAAGGTGGTTGCTAAAAATTCCTGCACCGTGGTAGGTGGTGTTGAGCAACGAAACTAGATGGTTTCAGTGGGGGCTAGCAAACATCGGATTGGACAAGTGTGGTTGAGTTGTCCTTGGTCGAGTGGGTGGGATCCAGGTATGGTGATGTCGAAGGGTGGTGTGGGTGTTTTGGGTGTGGTTTGGTTTTGTATGAAGTGACCGCCCGCGCGGGAACTAGATATTAATAGAAATGGCTAATTAAGACAGGATTCCATAATGGACTGCTGAGGGAGATGATAATGTGATGCACGAAGACCGAAGTTTGTGACGAGGCCGTTGTGACTGAGTAAGATAGTCGATTGGAACCTCGTGATTCCTCGAAACCGGCCACTAGGAAGTCTTGAATACATAGTATAATCGTGACCAAGAGTAAATGGAGTTCTGAACGAGTCAATTAATTAGGTGTCGTATTGTGCGAGTTTGCTGGTGTTAGGTGGGATAATATCACACAAGTTTATTACACGAATCTCAAACGACGCCCGTGTGGAGGATCGTCTATCTTGCTGATATTGGTAAGTGGTGCTATGCGGATTGGCAAAGTAGAAAGGAAGAGTTGACTGAACACGGAAGTGCAGGGGAAAGTCTGTGCTGGTCAACATCACACACACGACCTGAGCTCAACAGCAGCACACTGACTGCGATGCATCTACACGATTACGCATGGCACACAACACACACACTAATGTGCAGGCGATTTTGCATTCTGGCTAAGTTCGTCCGATGGCAAATAGCCGGACATTGTTGTGAACTGAGGAATTTGGAAGTAAGGATACATATTGTGGATCTGTGCCTAATTACAGCTTAGGGTATGGACTGAGTTTGTGTGCGATGTTGACAAGAGCTGAGCTGGTTGTCGATTGTATTTGCATTCATAGTGGATGTGGTGCGGTGAAATCTCGCAGAAATTTGAGGACTCGAGTTGGCTTATTGTGTCAGATAGGCTGTAATGGGAGAAAACAGATGAACACATATTGATGGGAAGGACAAAAAGATATAAGCTCTATCTGTTGACTAGTGGCATCGTTTTCTAACATCGTCGAATTTGACTCAAACTGCTGCCAATGGATTACCACTACGTTGTGATCTACATTTCATCAGGACAGTTTACGGTATTAGATTTCCACATTTCCACTTAGTAAATAGCTCGGAGGTTTTGAGATTCTTTTTCCGTTCTAGCTGAGTCCCTTCCAAATGGGCCTTGAAAAGAG
>LUCM01009454.1:42896-53055 GCA_008360955.1 Fasciolopsis buskii
GGCCTAAAAAGTAACCGGTTTTATGGTTTTGTGGGGAATACAACATAGCAATGAGGAACATCAATATTCTAATTTGTGAATACTGTTGAGTAACTAGGGCACCGAGATGATAGTGAGATTTACGAAGCTTTTTGCGCAGACGACACTGAAACAAATTAAATCAGCTTTGATTTGTCAGTCAGATTTTATGCGATGAATGCCGATTTTCGTCACCAGTCGTGGTGACATTGTCAGTGCATTTGCGCAGTTGTTGGGGTTCTTACCAGAATCCCGTGAAAACCAACAACCTGAGCTACGACCAACACAGATTTTCAGATCCACTGAAGCTGAGGACTGATTCAAAGGTGAAATGTCTTCGCGTACGGATCAATTCTATATTTGCCTTGTTTTTCAAAATCAAATTTTGTAATTGAATGGTATGCCAAATGAGACCAGTCACAGTGTTTGTGGTTGTCGCCTTTGATCGTTCATGGGGGGGGGGATCAAATTTATCGAATTAAGCAGTTGGTGCATAACAGACGACTCCACGGGTAATCCTCGTTATATTCACCGGAATAAGTTATATATAACGGTGCCCAACCGATCACGTTCATGTATTGTGTTATTCGGAAAAAAGGGAGCATAAAACAGACAGCAAGTTTTTGGATCGCTAGAAAGCACGCTTGCTTGTGTTTTGTATTTGAAAGTGGATTCCTTAAAAAGTCATGACAGTCAAATTATGTTGGATCTTTTTTCCCTGAATTTGATTTGGGGGCTGAGGCATTTGCATTTATCTTTGTGCATACATGCATGTTTGCGTAAGCGTTTGAGCATTAAAATTCCATACTTCGGGCAAAAGTCTGTGTTCAATCCACAATAATATGGGAAAACGAAACCATTGAAAGAATGTGTTTTGTTATGAAAGGTTGATGAGAATTTTAGCTAAGACACGTTTCTAAGTGGCCAGAATTCGGTCTAGGTAAGGGAAAGTCAAGTTTCCTTAAGTATTGATACGGGATGGTATAGAATGGAAAGTAGAGCATATCGAGAGATGAGCATGACACTTTGTAGACCGTTAGATAGGGCATAAGTAGAGTCCGACAGAAGTCGACAGAAAAGATAAGGGGGCTTTAACGAAAAGCAGGAGAAACATAGACAGATACAAAATGGAAGAAGTTTCGTTTAATCCTGAAACGCCGATTGAGGAGTGGATTGAAATAGAGGAAGATCATCAGTGTATTTTCAAAAACTGATACGGGGAACCCGTCATGCAGTTGAATGTACCTTGACTTCGACCAAGCCAGGATAAACCGAGTCAAACTATAATGTGCAGACCATGTTGTACTTGTGCGAAGATACAGACGATTTGTAAACTTTCCGACACCGGCGATGGTCAAGTGGACTAAAGGTCTTTGATGCAAAACGGTTAGACGTTCGAGTCACAGATCTGTCGGTCACAATCGGTGTAGATGAGAATTCGCTGTTGCCCGGCTTGTTATACCACCTTACCTTTTGGGACTTTGTGATTCTGTCATTTTCAGTTTCGGAGTAATGGTATGTAGTGGATACCAGTGATTGTGAGGTATGCCCCTTCCATCGCACTAATGGGTCAGACGTGTCATAAATAGATTCAATTACTCTGCATCGGTGCTTGTAATATTGTTCTAAATTGCAGTGCAGTGGATCGGATTGTCTTGAAACTGAAACATGTTCCAGAAAAAGAAGCTCGCGCGGAGAAATAGACGTGCAAGATGTTTAATCGTCTTTTAAAAATCTGGAGCATTTTCGAGCCTAATGTTATTGTCTGTCTCAACGCAGACAGTTATACATGTTTTCTACTACATGCTTGAAACATGAATGTTGGAGAAGGGGCATGCTCAGGAATCACTGCGGTCCGCCACTTGGGAGGGAGGGAAAACCATGACTCCAAAACTAAGAGTAGGACAGGGTCAAACAAGGTCTAACAAGGTCAGGTGTGGTAACGAGCCGAGGGACAGTGGGTTACCGTCTTCTACCAAGGTTGTCGGTGGTTCTGGGACTCAATCTTCTGTCCTTACCGGAGTGACAAAGGCTTAATACAACTAATCCCAGCCGTTCATTGGGAGAATGTAAGATATTTGTTGCGGTCTTTGCAATTGGTCAGTAGGGTAGAGGTAATCAGCACAAAGGCCGCTTATCTGTAGCTGGTAGAAATTATAGACACAATATAGTTATTATCTGGAATTTTCCAAGTCTTTCTGTTCACCCGTCTTCGTTCAGTTCACTCTTAACAAGACTATTATGAGATAGCAACCAAAACAGAAAATCAGTGTGAGCTGAATGGTTGCGAGAACCCAAAGTGGATGTAGATTTCCCGGTTGCATTCCAATTGCTTTCGGATGAAATTTGAAGCTGGAATAGAATTCTTCACCAAATTGTTCAATTAAACCAAGGTTGCTTGTGCCGTACACATGAGTGACTTCGTAGAGCATATTCCCGAAGATCGGTCACCGTGTCCGTTGCGAAAATGTCGTTTCAATCCCTACTTGTTGTACCACTAAAGCCTCCCAATTACAAACACATGCTTTGAGCGAATACGCCTACCGGGTCGCATATTAGAAAGCCGACAGAAAGTGTGCCTTGGTATTTCACCAAGGTAGTTTACAGACCCCGTGTCGTGACCGATATCAAATGTTGCATTGGGGTAAGCCGATGTGAACAGTGTAGACCATCCAGATGTCTCACCGACGATCGTTAGGATCATTTGACGAGATCTAACTGAGAGCATTCAGGAACTTCAGCAACACAGTGTCGTTGTGCTCATTCGCTTGTTCGGGACTCTCGTTAATAACATTTGGTGAGTTTCATAAACGCACTTTTGGAACGTAGTCACTGGAACTTTCATAGCACGGGAATTGAGTTTGTCAGCACCTGTACATATTGATGTGATTAGTGATGAAAAGGTTATTAATAAACTTTGGAGATGAAGCAAATGTGATTCGTTGGCACATTACGGCAGTTTTCGTGACGAGCATTGGATTCCAATTCAGTAACTTTAAGGAAGAAAGTTCACATAACTGATAAAAGAGGAAATAAGAATCAAAGCTAACTGAAAGAAAGGAATTTAGGGTTGACCGCGTCAAATCTCTGAAGATCAAACTCAATGGTGCGTGGACCATCAAGAGAATCCAACTAGTAATTCTGCTTTCATAACATTGCTTTCCAATAAGTTGATACTACAATTTAGACTGTCATAAACGTTATTTTTTCTGCAATTGATAGTTTCGCTATTGAAAGAAAACACCATGTGCACGGCATTAGTCCTAGGAATTAG
This sequence comes from Fasciolopsis buskii, assembly GCA_008360955.1. Taxonomy (NCBI): domain Eukaryota; kingdom Metazoa; phylum Platyhelminthes; class Trematoda; order Plagiorchiida; family Fasciolidae; genus Fasciolopsis; species Fasciolopsis buskii. Next base: position 46,189 of record LUCM01009454.1, read on the forward strand.
CGACGACGGCTAGGAGTAGAGTGAGGAAGAGGTGATCTAGTGTAAAAAAAGGTTCAGCCGCAGAGCTACTGCTACGTACTTTCAAATTTAAGTGAAATTACCTTGAGTTCTGTGAACCAGTTGCATAGTCTGTGGGGGGATGGTAGTCTTGCTTCGGCTGTGCCAAGTATAAACGGGGTATTTCATTGGTCATCAGCACTTTCGCGATTATGGACCGCGGTCGGCAAGTCGCAATCAATGCACGCAAGTGAGCGCAATCTGCTCATGCCAGATCGTGTGTGCGTTTCGGCGCTACAGACAAGCTGAGATCGCTTCATCGCGTTGACTACCAACAGCCGTGTGTCTCAAAGTCGCGACTGGACGGCAGAAGTGCAAAAAGACAAATGGACTGAGCCGGTCAGTGGTGTGAGCCAGCCAGTGAGCACAGGCGGCCCGTGATACACTTCGAAACGCCTTTGATCCCGTGAGGCTAAAAGTCCTTCTAGGTGGTTAACTTCGATTTCCGACTTCTAGCGGACACGGTCTACAGGAAATGGTTATGTCAATACTTCTTTGGCTGGTCTAAATGCCGATCGATTAAAATTAAAGTCTTTGTGGTCTGCGATTTTCTTCGGATCACCGTGGTTATATGCCAGATGAATCGGTCAAGCTTTTTTCTTGTATATACCTTTCTTCTATGACAAACCGAGCTGCACCGTGTGATTTTCTCGTGATTTGAATTAGAGGAAATTTATTCCCTTTGATAGAAAGAATTTTTTCCTCAAAATCTGAAGGATTGAGTAATAGATGACAAATGAACATACGGTAACATCTACCAGTATACAGTTATTATACAAGTTATGCACAATTTCACTTTACGAATGGGTTAAATAATATTGACCCCGAAGGAAATAATATTGTATGGCAACTTATAGGTATTCATTTGCACGAAATTCTAACTGTTCAGTACGGGATGAGGAAGCATTTGCACTCCAGACAAACTCAGGTGTTTCACCTTAAATCCGCAGATCGAACTCATAAAACATTTGGCCATATTCCAATTTTCTAATTCACTTTCGTGCTTCAGTTAACCATTGCCATACACTGATCGTGCATAGGTGGTCAAATTTGGGGTCACTGTCGAACTACCTACAAATCTCACAGAATCAAATCGTATTTTCTATGCATCATTCTTATGCTAAATTGTTCGTCAAAATCGGTATGGTAATTCGTTATTTTAATTGCTGCAATAGGAATTTAGTACTTACTCCAGTTTCACAATGAAATTAAATATGCCAAGCTGCCTTAGATCTGTTCGAATATCCATCAATATCCGATGTGATGCAACTTTGTTGCTGACCTCCTTTGATCGACCAAACTGCAGTTGATATTCTATCTGAGCGCAAATGGAGCAGTCTTCTAGCCGATGCACGCGTAAGCACCAAAGGGTTGGTGCTTCTGATTAGCACCTGCATTAATCTCCCTGGTGGGTTAATCGAACATGTTCACGATAAGCAATTCCACTGAAGGTATACACAGCGTGGGTGGTCTTATAGACCGCCATATTGGTTTAGTTGTATAAACGTTCGTACTGGTTGGTGTGTTTACTAGGCTTCGGCTCATATTGGCTTCCTGTTTCTGTACTTTTCAACTAGGTCAAACAACTCCATCGAAAAACTGATGTCCCATTGCAAACTACAACGCAAGCAAGCTTCTTCACTTGGGTTGGTTGGAGTCTGCTGGTTCGTTGGCTTTCTGAGGGAACATTTTTGTTCTGCATTAGCTTGCACACATTCCGTACAAACACTGTTTAGCATTTTTCATCTTTTACTTCTTTTATTAATGAAATAACAATGTAAATCGTCCTTCAGGAAGGGTGTCGCGGCCAATAGAGAGCTGCAAATTGGGGAAGTTGACCGGCAGTGGTGGGTTCGAACTCGCGACCTTCACGTCTAAACGCCACGACCTCATCCACTTGGCCACCGCCGTCCACTTCTGGACTTAACGATACAATAAGATACAATATCGTCCTGGTAGAACTAGCTGCTGCTGTAACTGTTTCCATTCTCATCCGTGGGGTTAGGTATTGGATACAATGTTCACACAACCGTTTTATTCAATCCGTGCCTGATACGCGAATTCGTTGTCACTTGATGCTGGTCTCCATCGGTTACCTTCCCTTTGTCCATCAGAGTGGTCAGCATGAAACAAATTTATCCTCAGCTTCAGGATCGATTTTGAAACTATTTTCCGACTGGTATATAAGGAGCATGAAAAGACACTCTACTATTAACTTTAGACACAAAACAGTAATGCAGCTTTGTCGGAAAAGTTTCTCGGGTTAAAAATTGCATTTCATCCTTACATTAGAACGACCGTGATATATTCATCTATCTAGATAACGGATGTAAATGAATTGACGTAAAACAGGTGTGTGAGTTTACAGATGGGTAAGGTCTGTTGCACCATTTTGTGTTCAGTCCTTCAAGCATTCAAGTGGAAAAAAATTATCAGCAGAACAAGGCGCCTGTTTGAACTCATCTAAAGACACTATCCAGTGCGATTGGGCCCTGGAACAGTCAAATCAATAACCAGCGCAGCAGTCTCACATCTAATCGCACTGTGAGTATGACCAAAGTTTATGGTTTCATGTATACAGTCCTAGGTTGGTTGCACTTTGACGGCACCATGAGGTTTCATTTATAACGACCAGTCATAGAATAAGAGCGGTTCTGAAAATGAGACTCACATTATTTCGTATTGACCAGTCGCTTATATTTCTGTGGTATACATAGTATTTTTGTATATCCATGTATAGCCATTGTGAACACAGCTAGCCGAAAGCTAAATGCAAATCCACCGGAAAACGTATACGCACACATGACGTAAATATATTCGCCCCCTTCACTAAAACACTTGTGCTTACCTTGTTCTCCACTATAGCAATTCCCGCAAGAGTTTAATGATGGTCATTCTATTTAGTTTAGCGAACCATTGAGATTACAGTGTGTCATCTCACTTCCTTGACGCGTAAACCAAACAAACGGTTATTTCTGAGCCTGGCCAGAGGACCGTGCTGTCAGGACCAAAGGACGAGACAAACCAAAACCTGGATAACTAACAGCGTTGGAAACAGGACAATAAAGAAGACCACAAGCAACCACTCCCATTCACCGAGAGGTAGTATCAAGGCTACTGAGTCCCACTGTCTTACATGTTAATTGATTCCAAGGTTGCCCTGGCAACCAAGCTAACAGTGATTTGGAACACGTGACCATACCGTCTATAGTTAGTGTGATGCACTGAATACAGGTTGTACGAGTAACGAGGTGGACTGAAGAAAGCATCTAAAGTGACAGACAGACAGCTCGCACGGGACACAACCAATTACGGAAAGAAGCCCGCGCCTTTATGTGCCACCTGAAAACCGGTTGAAACACAAACCTGCCTTACCCAATGGAATCAGCCGAGTGATTGTCTGGGAGTCAATATAAGCATGGTACTGTAAGCCGTCTTGTGGTAGTGCTCTTTGCGTATTCTGTTGCGCTGATAATGCACGGCGGTGAGCATGGGTCTTCATCTCTTCGCCCTCATCCACACTCCCATGCTCATCCACATCCGCATCGCCATCGACGCTCACGCTCACACTCACGCTCGCCTTCGCCTCCACCTCCACAGCCTTATCAACTGCGTAGAGTAACGCTACAACCTAACAGTCCCGCTCCAAGATTTACCGGACAGGCAGTAGTGGGTATGGAGTTCAAAACGATCAGCTTGTCAGATTACAAGGGAAAATGGCTAATTTTGGCGTTCTATCCGCTCGACTTGTAAGTTCCCTATGCTAAATTTTTTGCTGTCTATATAATAAAGTTTGTGCGAAGTTTTAGCTCGTTTTGGGAATTCGTTTTTGAACATGCAATCGGTAAAGACTTCATGTAGATTATTTGATTAATGATTAGATCACTTGGCTATGACTTGGCTTAGGGTGTGAGGAAGTTATTTTATGTAATGGTTTCTACGAGTGTTTTTCGTCTTCTGGTTGATGCTCAAAGAAAGGGTTTGTCATTGTTTCAAAAAGTGAATGATGTTAATGTTGTGCGCCTCTACGATGAAAACATAAATGTTGTTCCCCTTTTCCCCGATTGGTTATGGTCACCGAGATCCCAATGTTTTTATTTTAAGACCAAGTGATTAATTCATCACATAACGTCCATGTATGATGATACAGCCATTCGTCCAAAAAGACACTGTCCTGTTCCCCATTTCAGTTTTGCTCCCAAAATGCCTCTCTGCGGAACAAACAAATCCAATCGAATCTGATGTATTCGCACTACGAGTGAGCACCACAACAAGGACAAAAATAAAAGAAATAAAAGCGTAAATAGAGGCAGAATAACGTACCTTCCCGTGACTGGTGAACACCCTAACTGGAGACAGAACCTTTTACGGAGCAGAAAAACGACCACTGACATTTGACTTCATCTAAGTGATCTTATTTCTTGTCTCTATAACCGAAACTACCAATCCTGGACATTTTAGTATATAATAGTGTATTGAGTTAGGATTAGTGTGCCCCTTTTCTGCTGAATTAATTATCAGAATTCATGACTGAACAACAGCACAAACAGTAAATAGTGACACTGAGAAATACGATGATACCGCGCCAGACGCAGCGATTAGGCTAGAAGACGGACTGTCAAAATGCTCTTTTTCGGGTCTTACTAACAAGCCAAAGACAACCCATTTACATAAGTCAAATATAGAACACGGCGCAGTTAAAGACACAAAGATGTTGATTCCGACAATGTGAACTGGACAGGACAAGTACGCAAATTCACTTATATCGAATGATATGTGGCCAACTAGATCTTCATAGAGAAGAAGCTCGTCAAGTCTGCTATGTGATCATTTTGACTACCAGCGTTCAAGGTGGTTCTAGGGTTCCAAATTACCGTTTTGCAACACAGTGTGTGTGAATGTTCAGGTGAATGCCAATAGCTCCACGCGTAGATAACTGACGGTAATTGACTTCTTTGTATTTTAGACCGGTGATCATGTAAAGAGGTATATGTGACTTGCGCTAGTCGATGAGATGATCAATGTAGACAAGAAGAGCAACTTTTATCATGTTGGTCCTAGACTAAGAAAGGCGCCGTGGTGTTCCCGAATCAGACCGACTAAAAGTCCAGTGGTAAGGCCAATAAAAGTTTGAACCAAAGACGCAAGCAAATTAGGGAACAAAAATACGTTTGGATCCAACGGAAGCCTGTCGACCATCTGCAGTGAGAAAACAGATCTAGAGGTAAAATTAAGATGCTAACCTGCAGACAGTTTGATAACTCTTAGCCTTCATTCCACTAGTTGATTACTGCCACTGATGTATCTCTCTTAATGTACCTCCCTTTATGTTGTGGATAGTTCACATCTGTTCTTGCCAGTTGTCACATGTTGGCAGATGCGTGTTTCACTGTCTAATTCGTGGGTGGTTACATTCATAGAACATATTCGAATGATTGTATTGTATTGTATCGCATTGTATTGTTTGTATGGACTTTTGCGTACAGAAAATAATGTCGCGTTTCAGTAAAAAAAACGTGGGGGTAAAATTCAAATAGAAAAACCACACAAATCACCTTGTGGAAACGTGAAAAACAAAACTCATCGAGGAATAATGAGAGCACATTATGATAGGCTGCTCAGGAAATCGGCTAAAACATGGTTACGGTTTGTCAAAATGCGTGCTAAATATGGGACATTGGAGTTCCTATAGATATTCAATTTAGAGGGTATGGAACGAAACGCGGGTCTTGTTGAAATGAGAGCTGCACTTTGAAAGATCGTTGTGCAGAGGATGCACGGGATTTTAAAGGATTTTGTGAGCAAATTTCCCACACGGTGATAAGTGATGATCACATAGATTGAATGACAAATCAGTTAGTGGTGTGAATGACACACGGCTAATAATTGATAGCCTCCGCCAAGCAATTTTAAAATCTTTTCTAAGTAAACCTGGAAGAATAACTGGAGAACAATAACGAAGGGTTGGAAAAACACATAAGTATTCAAATCGGGAGATGACGCTTTATTTCACCTTGTAGTGTCGAGGCTGCCTGATTTGAAATGACAACCGTCGGAGATTATTTACACAGGCAGAAATGTGAGTAGTCCATTTCAGAGTTTTATCAACAGTTACTTCTAGATATTTCACAGAATCAACCCTGGTGGGCGTTTTTGAGTTGATGAAAGACGTTTCGGATGTGTAGGCTGATCGAGAGATAGAGAGGGAACAGACATTCGAAACATTTGGATGTGTTCAGATTTAAATCAGCTCGTGCAGAGAAATCGTAAACAGAAGATAGGTTGTTGGAAAATCTTTGGAAGTCATCGTTGGTCGAAACGGCTTTAGAAAGGGCAACATCAACTGCATACTTAAAATATGTCAAGGGGAGCTAGTAGATAAATGGCTGATGTAAGCAGAGAAGAGAAACGGTGAAAGAACAGCACCCTGTAGCACTCCTGAATTGATAATCAATGGTTTTGAAGTTTTATCGTCCATTCGTGTGCACTGGGTTGGGTTGTCAAAGTAATCAGACAGCCATGCTAACAAAGGCCTGGGGCGACCAAATGTTTCCAGTTTGTGAAGTTGAAGAGACCGTGGGACCGAATCAAATGCCGACGAATAGTGTAGAAAGGCGCAACGCACAGATTTCATCGATGCGCTTAAGGACTTACAAATGTGGTGAATGAGGGAGGCGACAGCGTCTAAAGCGGACCTGTTAGATTTATAGGTAACCTGAAAAGGGTCGTCAGGAGGATACATGGAAGAACGCATGCGTTTATGTGTAGCACGCTCCGTCAGTTTAAGACCAGAGGATGTTAAGGCGATGT
>LUCM01009454.1:58298-83014 GCA_008360955.1 Fasciolopsis buskii
CTGAGTGACTGATACTATGGAGATCGATCTCAGAATGTAGATTGAGGCGTCCGGTTGATGGATCGGAGTTCAGTGAACGGTGATTTGGCGTGTTTTGCTAGTTTTAGCCTTGATGTTCGAAAAGGATTTTCATAGTGGTACTGAGCTTGACTGAGGAACGTCCCTGAAGTCAACCCCATATTTTCTTACTACTGTTTTGAATGATAGAGTAATAACTCGCACGCAGTATTGTCACATTAATACTATGTGAACTGGGAATCTACGAATAGATTGATTTCAGAGCGGTCAGCAGAACTGAACTTGGTTGGTTCAACTACCATAAATGAGGCTCGAAAGATCGTTTAGTGTAGGCCTTAAGTCCTTCATGGAGACAGCTGTCGATAATGGACAGCTATTGTAACCCCATATGCATTTTTTTCAATAAAATTACAGATGATTCTGTGCCAAGCATCTTAATTAGAGATTTACTTTTACCTCTCTGGAAACGAAACACCCCTTTGTAAGTAACTCTCTCTGTCTCACATATATATATATATATATATATATATATATAGTCTGGTCATTGAGTGTAATGCTGAGCACGTGTGTATGGATAAATTAACAGTTTCTCTAGGTAAAGCATCTCTAGTAAATGCTATTTGAGTTAGATTAAAAAGAGAATACCGTTGTAGCCCAAGTCGCTATTTCAACGTTGCCCGTAGTGTCAAAACTGTACCAGATTACTTATTTTGCAAGTCTTTTCTTCTCATGGAAGCCAACTGATATAATTAAAACGACCCCATTAGATGGAAATAAAGATGTGTGAAAGCAAAGTAAGGCAAGAGATTTAGCGAGCCATGCTCACTTATTATAATGACTTCTAATAAACACGCATGTGAGATGCAACAACGAGACGGGAATCGTGGCTTAAGACACTCTCTCATCTGTGGGATCGCGTAAAGTACAAAGTGTTCTCGATTAAGGCTATCTCAGTGTTATTTACTGTACTGTTAATGCTTTTGCTGTCGAACACTTTCCCAATTTGGTTTTCTTAATCAACCGAACCAATCTCTCGATTTGTTCTGATGCAATGACATAGACTGAACATAAGTACGACTCTACTGCATATCACTGAAGCAAACATTTTGGATTTATTTTTGACCTTGTGAATCCGATTTGTTGATGTGATTGAGAATTATCAAAATCGTGCTTGCCCATCACGTTGTGTTAGTTTGCAGTTAGATTGTGGATCTATTCGAAATACTATTTCGGAGAATTATTCTAGCTCAGGACGCGACCATTCGTTTCCCCCAGACAAAACAACACTAGAGTAAAAACCGTTATCCATCATTCGTTATTTATCAACTGTTATTTATCATCAACACAATGGTCCGGAACCGAAGACAGTGGTTTGCTCTGAGGTGCCTTGGGATGGTACGTAGATGCAAATGGTATGTACAATGAACAATCCGCTTGCGCATTACGCATCCAAAAATCAACACCATCAGAGAGAATCGAACTGGACGTTCACTTTCATGAGTCCGTTTTCGAGAACGGGGCTCAAGTTAGTGCGGTGGTAGAGAATCTATCCAGCAGGTGGACGGTCCCCGATCCGATTTATACTCTTGACACCGGCTATTGGATGCGCAGTACGTAAATGACTTTCCCATTCTATATAAAATCGTGGTTCGGTCGGACCACTATCGATAAACGATAGGGGAGCAGACATGAAAATAATAAAGTAAAAGATTCAACAGTCAAGTGACCGGAAAAGCACAAATCAAGAGTGCCGAAAAAGACACTTAACATATTCCCTTAAGGAGTATCACAATATTCGGTCGGACCGGTTGACGAAAATGCCAGCAGCAGTGGATCACCAACAAGTTAGGATCAGTGTCAACTCACTCAACAGTATAGTTCGGATGAAATATTATGAGACCATCTAAATAAACCAATCAGAATAGACCGACGGAATAGAAAATAGGACCAAAGATCCACGCACAGAGCCTAACCATGGTTGACATGATACAGCGCATAACGATTCATTTAGGCTAACAAACAAGACACGTTTTTATCAGCTCTAGGCCATTTGAGTGCTCCCGTTTGCTTAGGCTGGATGGGACATAAACTGCAGGCTTTTCCGTTGTTTACCGATTTCTTACCTTCATTCAGTAAACTTGATTTATTTTCAATAGCCAGTGGCTGGTTAGAAATAAACATTTCCTTGCGAAATACAGCTACCGACAAAATTCAAACCAGACCCAACAAACCGCGTTTTATGTGGCCGTTTGTGATGTTTATTGTCTATGAAGGTGTGATCATCTACTTTAGTCCGAAGCTATTCAGTCAGCCGGAGAGCACTAAATGTCAAAAAACTAATATCAATCAATGGTTCTGTCCTCGATATTATGCACTGTTGGGGTCTTTTTGGTATCAACTTAAAAGACAATCAATAGACTGCTTTGCATTTCAAGGAAATTACCTTACAAATCTGAATCGACTACCGAGGAGGAAACTGTAATCACATTCATGATAAATTCTGTTGCTCTGATATACTTCGTTTAGGTTAGAAGTCCTAAAACATTTAAGAAAATTTTGCCTTTTATTTTACAGTCTGAGCACATAAGCCGAAACACCAAAGAGATCAATGAATTAGCATCTACGAGAGGACAGACAGATTAAGCCTTCCAGTGTTATTAGTTCAGCGACGATCGAGCATGCCCAGAAAGCCACGTTAATTCTTATACTAGCGGACCGGCAGTGTACTGGAAAGAGAAAGCTAATAAGTAACATTTATTAATCCGATCTGACAATTCACGTTTTCAAACCAAACTATCAGTTAGATAGTTCATGTTGTGGATCATGCTCAAATGAGATCGACCCCCGTTTGAGCAATGAGTTTCGGTCTCAGTTTTTGCCCCTTCCTTGCGCCCACCGACTCCCTGCTCGGCTGAGTATCGTTTTTGAGGTGTTGGTGTGATTGTCTCCCTTAAAACTGCAACTGCTCATTTTGGACGTTCTATTCCTTGCAGGAGGTTTTGCCACATTGACTCCATTTGTCTACCTCAAATCGCTTCCGATATAGCCCTTGTCCTTCTTGTGGGGAAGATCGTTTCAATGAGCTTCTCCATTTGTTCCCCAACTAAGATAGATGAGGTCTCAGCGTATTCCTAGGGATCCATTTCAGTCAAAAAGCTCAGCTCGAAATGTTTTAGCTTCTTTTTTTTAAATCTACGTATTTTCACTTCATGTGCTACGAAGGTCATTTCTCTGTAGAAATAAGCCAACTCACAACGGTGACAGCAAGGTCAAATTCTGTGACTTATTCGTGAAACATAAGGTAACTGAATAGCTCAACCTCTGGTTACAAGGCAGATAAAGTCTTTCAATGACAATACGGTTTTGTCTAGATTCATATTTAGCAAACCACATCTAGCCTGTAGATCAATCTTACTAATGGTTATCTATGGTAACCGAAACGGTGATTAATTGCCAGTGTTTTCGATTTCGCCGTTATTACATATCAAGCTGCTACAAAATCCATCTCTCCAAGTTCGCGTTCTCGATGCACTCAAAATAATGCCCAACGAAGACCATTTTTATTACTAGATATCTTGATTTGTTCAGGCTGATTCTGTTTGAAACGAGAACAGTTAATCGAATAATGAAAAAATAGTAAGCATGAAAAAGTTTGCTGCCTCGCACCCAGTGTACAATTTTTGTAACTGTTTGTACCTCTGCTGATATCCTGTCCGACCGAAAAGACCTCACCTCTATTTTATGGGTTGTGGCATCTTACCAGCCTAGAACCAGAAGGGTATGTATGGAAGGATGGACGCCTGCTGTAGCTAACTGGATTTGTTTGCGCCAGTCAATCTCAGTCCAACCATGTCAACAGAGATGCAATGGCTCACTCAGATCAATTAAGGTGCATTCACATGACGGTTGTTAGGACAACGCACGGTTCTTTTCCTGGCCGGCGTTGCCCAAGGGGATAAAGTCGTGGCGTTCGGGCGTGAAGATAGCGAGTTCAAATCCTCCAACCGCCAGTCAACGTCCCCACTTTGCAGCCCTGTTGGCCGCAGCGCCCTTCCTGAAAAATGGTGTACATTGTTACTTTATTAATAAAGGAAGCGAAAAATAAAAGACAAAAGGACTGTGTAGCCTATTCATTAATACAGGACTTCATGACCAGTCGGTTCTTTCGTGCTTGTGAAAGCGTGGACGTACTACAACGCAAGTACATACAAAGGTAGACGCCGGCTATTTAAGTATGTAGAGTGATACCCACTGCTCCATTGCGATCAAATCTGATTAGCGGGAAACCAGATCGTGAAATCATGGCTTAGTCTAGCCTATGCCGTTCTTGTGCACAAGTATCCTCTTGAAGCAGTGAATCGGTTGGAGATGAGTCAACTCCACTGATCGCTTAAGTGCTTGTCGATCACAAATCCGACTCAGTGATAACCCGAGCTGAATTGACGGGATCAAAGCAACCCAGAAAATCGCTCGTCTGTGTGAAGTGTAACAAGCATACTGCGCCTTGGAACGAAGGCGGGGTGATAGACGGCCTGGGATGTGGATGAAGTGAACTCGCTGACGGTATATGATAGACAGATTTCCGACCGTTAGTTACATATATGGTCACGCCGATGAAGATCAAAGGCATTGCAATAGTTGTACTTGAAATCCGTGTACGGAATTCGGTAAGTGGCAACAACGAACGGATGCGAATTACCAACAGACACTGGAGTGGCTCCGACCCAAGCTACCGGAAAGAAGACAACAAGGGAGTGCAACAAGTGGTTGACAAGTTCCAGTTTTATCTACAACAAGATTGGAGATATCCAGCTTGACGGAATGTATTCCGTTCAGTGGGCTTCGAGGAGTTTCTAGACTTAAAAACTGTCTGTCTCCACGGTTTCCAGTGGACACCCGTCTACTCAGGTTAGAGCGCAACTACACTGCACCGTGTCACGTGACTTCCACGTAAATTTACCACATGCACGCGTGGCCGATTACATAGCTCCATCTCCGAAAAGTAATAAATTAAGAAAACAATATGACCAAAAACCCAGTGAGCACGTCAGTCAACCTCGCCAAATATACCTTGATGGCAGACAGCCTGCTCACCAAGTCGTGGGCTGTTCTTTCGTTGACCTGAGACGAAAGGTAGTGTAATGTGAAGGGTGTTAGATACCAATTTGGTTTTGACCAAGTAATTTCTAAGGTTGACTGACTTGCTTGCTGAGATTCGGATCAGGCTGTTCTTGTTGTGCACTATAGTCCTCTAATTGACTTAAGATAACCCGACACGCATGCCTTTGAACCTCCGCAAAAGACCGATACTCGTACGCGCTATCCAAATCGGTAGTTCTTTTGGTATTTTACGATGACCAGTGGTCAGAAGTTTGCATACTAAACAGCGTCATCGAGTAAACCTGACGCACTTCTCGGATATGATATAGCCTATCCCAGCGTCTGGATGCGGCCATTACACTAGCGCCGAACTAGCTCAATGGTGAACGGCCGTTCGATATGAGTTTATCAAAAGACTAGCATCGAGTTTATTTAATGTGTACTTTGACTTCAGTGCACACAACCTTACTTGTACGAATTTGTGTTCACGGTAGAAGCAGACCCATTAGCGTGAATTAGGTTAAGATTTTGACTTGTTGTTCGTGTTCTGTTTTTCCGGGTTCCTATATGGTACGTGGCTCTGAGCCTCGCGTAACAGAAGCTTTTGGAATATTTCAACTACTGTCAGTCTTTGATATTTTTGCCAGTATTCAACAAAGTATGTCTGGATTGTGAACGAAAATGATAAATATGTTATTCCCTTGTCCGAATAGTGTTGGATAACGAATATTGGCAAAAATAAGGTAATACAGTGGACTCAGCCAGGGTTTTCTAATTAAAATCTCTTGGCATGTCAACAGGTTTCACATTTGCTTGAAAACTCACAACATGAACTCGGTCAAGTAATTGACATCTTACACCATTTTTCTGCCTTTCTTCTCTCTATCTTTCATGCATACTCACAAACTCAGTTGTTCTCGAACATGTTCTCACTCATCCACTATTGTGCTGTTTTATTTTGCCAGCTTACCATCGTCATTTTAGGAGGATACCATTACATGTGAGCAAACCATTAGAAATGTTGCTGACCACAAAAATATGAAAACAGTTTCTGTGAGTTATGCATTTCCAGAGCGACAAGGGGTCAGTACAAATGTCTCTTAGCCATGGCCATTTAAACTTCCTCGTTATTGCACACGTTTTCTTGTCATTAAGTAGCCTCTGATAATCGATTAGTAACCTCTGACTGGTCTGGGAAACCATGAACGTCGTTGGAACAAGTCCACTTGTAGTATTTGTATTCGTAGTTCAGCCACCAGAAATAGGGCGCGGATACAGATGGCTAATACTCACTTGATTGACTCGGGCCTAGATTGCTTAACCGAAAACAATGAGAACCCAACAACAACTGGGAAGTGTATTCGGGGTTTTATTTACAAACCATACGTTTATACACAAGTAGGAGGAATCCCGACTGTTGGAGTTTATTCGGTCCAACGGGATTCGAGGCCTGTTTGAACTTCGAGATCGCTTGTCGCAATGCTTCTTACTGAGTGTTTGCCCACGCAGGCGACAACGAAGCTGTAGCAGACTGTATCACGTGACTTTTGCGTAGACTCACCACACCACTTCTACCGGTTGAATACAGCTAATGATGCAATTCAATCTGGGCTACCGAATCACGTGGCTGAGCTCGACAATTCACACCTGCTCTTTTTTGGTTTACGCATATGACTTGTTCATCCCATTCTAGCCGGGGACTATTAAACGGAATCCAGAGGCTATTAACAGCTAACCAGAGGTGAGTTGATGACCGGAAACCCAGCAGTCGAAATCAACGTTCCCACTGCTGTGTCGGTACGCAAACCCTGGGATTATCCCCTATCAGTGGCTCCTCGACGGTTCACTTCCCAAATGAGTATCAACCACGAAGAAGTACGGGAACCTTATTTTGATTCAGCTGAAAATTCAAAGCCTATCTGATGTAAACAAGAAACAGATGGCCACATTCGTCGTTGATATTGGTTGATGAGCCTTGAAGTCTTGAAGTAGCTCACGGGGTGCAAGGCAAATCAGTGGATCTCGGTTATTCTGCTGTGTTCTTGTCAGCTGGAGTAAAGACAAACGAGAGAAACTGGGCAGCTGGGAAGGCTTTCACTCACATTAAGGACGGTGCTCTATAGATTGAGAGGTAGGTGCTACATAACTGTTGGGGTGATGGCAGTTGGAGATTGAAGTGAAAGGCCTTAGATGAGCACAAAGCTTCTTTTGAAGACGCCTTTGCTCTGTAAGTCGACGAAAGAAGTTAGGTCCGGGGGTATTGTGGGGAAGCGGTTTGAAAACCTTTCTCGGGTGGTCTTTGAAGAATGGTGGGCTCAGAGTGAAAAATGCTCCCACCTCGCCTGACGCAGTACTTGTACAAGAAAAAATGTCTTCCCTGATGCTCTTTACATTCAAGAGATATAGGTTTAGAGGAAGTAGTCTGATTGGATAAGGGATTTAGGAAAGCTGCCACAATGATTTGCTAGCTGCTCCTTATACTCCTTCGAGACGCTAGAAATTGCGAGAGAGTCCACTTGACAACCGGGATCCACCAACGGGTGGTATCACATTTAGGGTTCGAAAGGCAGTTTTTCTGGCGAGTTGCTGATGGTGAGAAAGCCAGTTGGTTGTTTAACCAGAACTCCAGCACTTTGTGATGTCCTACCCTGGGCAGGACAGTATTTTCGTCTATGAAGAACGGATGTTTAGATACATTGCCAGTTGGCATGCTAATGCTCTTATCATTGTTTATGGAAAGGTAACAGTCCACTGGTTAGCACTTGGTCCTACCTACAGCCAGCTGGAGAAGAAGTTTGTCTGTATCCTATATCGTCATGTTGTTCACATACATCACAGTGCTGAACGGAAGGGATAAAGAGATCATAGCTCTGGCCTAGAAATAACAGAGGGGCTTGGGGGACGCCACAAGTGTTCGCTAAAGGTAAGTCATTTCTCACTTTGAGGACAAAAAAGCCGTTAGTAAGGAATCTACACGGTTAGTTGAGTAAAGGGCCCGCGATCCCATATGCCTGCAGTTTGTGCAGTAGGTGAACCTGGAGAGCCCTACTGAAGGCTTTCACAGAGTCTGTGAAGACGGTATGTGAAATCTGTCCGTCGCCATAAGTTTTGGTGAAGCCGAATTGAATGAATGGGATAAAGACGTGTGGATGGTTGGTTGGTTGGCTGGTGTGAAGAGTAGGCGTTGTGCTTTCAGCCATTGGTAAACGTGAGCCTGAAGTGGTCATGGACACACTTCATGACTGTATTGGTGTTTGGAGTGTGCAAACATGTCGTTGATTATTGTCCACAAAGAACGAGCCTGTGGGTTGGTCAATTGCCAAATGGGACTGTGTTGACGAAGCCTTTTCAGAGAGATTTTCGATTCCCTGATATCGACAACTTCTTCTAAGGCCATCTACATTGTGTTACGTCTTTTGACTGGGTGTATCTGTGTTGTTTTTCGGACCGATAGTACTCAGTGTGACTTATAATCAAAGTACTTACGTGTGAGTTCTAAACGATTGACCATCTAATAAATCTTATTCAGGCTGAATAAAAGTTCCCTTATTCATCGGTTTTGTGAAAAACCAGTTTTCAGTACAGATATCCGTGATCATGTTTGACCCTTGATTTCAAAACAGTAAGAAAGACATATTATTCTGGATCTAAGCTCTAGAACATAGAATGACTATAAAAGGATTGGTAACTGATCATCCATCTATCCTGGAAGCTTACACTTACACCAGTATAAAGACAGCTTTGGTGGATAGCGTATAAATAGTTGATTTAAACAGAATAGCAAGTGCCATCCTGTGGTATCAAATTCATGTTGGCCAGGTGGAACTGCAAAGAAGTTCTGTGAAACCTAGTGGAATAAATTCTTATCTACCATGTGATTATGTCGAACGCGAATAGAAAAAAGAACCACGAAGAAGTGCATGATAAAGGTTGAGTTTTGTAAGCATAAATATCATCTAGTCAATAACGCCCATTAGTTGGAAATCATCGACAAGCATTTCAAAAATCACATGGCAAAATGGACGTCACTGTTTACATAAACTCCATTTCACTTAAACTTTTACGATTACATGATTATGTAGCGCTAGTTATGTGGGTAAGTGGTTTTGGAGCAAGCACATCACACAGTGGAACTGGGTCACCAATCACGTGGATTACATATTTATTACATTAGAAAATAGGATGCATCCCTGAAATTGTTTTGTTTTAAGATTACAATACATTACTTAAAACACGAATATCTTTTGCTCACCCTACTTGGCCATTTAAGCAGTTATTTTAATTTTGTCCTTAAATTCTTCTAATCAGTCTCCAACATGCTTGACATATGTCCTCTGCCTTACGGTCAGATTGATGCCGATGACGTTTTTGACGTTCGCACGACACCTTGGACCTGATCCGCACTCCTCTTTCATTTAGTTAACCCATCACTTACACACACAAGCAC
The DNA here is from genome assembly GCA_008360955.1 of Fasciolopsis buskii. Lineage (NCBI taxonomy): Eukaryota > Metazoa > Platyhelminthes > Trematoda > Plagiorchiida > Fasciolidae > Fasciolopsis > Fasciolopsis buskii. The sequence continues at coordinate 67,864 of LUCM01009454.1, forward strand.
ACAGTTCTCTATTTGACTGTATCTATTCCGTGTGGACTCAGGGTTACTTTCGCCAAGTGGCTCCCGTTAACCAATAGAATTGTTTAGTGGTTAGATTGCATGCGTAAGTACATGCATTTTCGGGTGTTTAGTTGACCCCGTGTGCCTGACTCCAATTGACACGTCATCATAGTCCTGTTATGTGAATTTTCACCTCTCTTCCGTATCTTAAGGACGCACTGTTGGTAGAATGCTGTTGGGTACCATTTTGTAAAGTAGACACCATACGATTTGAGTTTTGTGCGATTTGTCACATTAATTATTATTGTGATGTAATGGCATGACCACAAATCACTGAAAAAGAACTAGTTCGCCGACCTGTGTTTTCTCAATGTGCTCAGTGGGAATTTTCAAGGAGTTATTTCTTTTCATGAAGCAACTGACCATGTGGTATCATCGCTCAACTCACCATAAAGAAACCATGGAAGCACTGTGCAACTGTTTCATCGTTGTTAGGAATCATCAGCAGTGCATATCCACCGCGCCCGAACTGGGACGCGAACCCGGGACGAACGATTCTGAGTCGAGCGCCTTAGCCATTACACTACCGCGTAGACTCTGAACGGTTTGTTGAACTTCACCACATGATGATGTGAAGTCACTTATCTGCACGGCCACGGGCTGCCAGCTCACAACAATCAACCCCTACTGATAGATGACTTCTCTGCAGGTAGTCTAAGTACGACGAAGGCTTTGGACATGACCTACGGAGTTTGGCTACTTGACATGCGTTAGTAGCGTAGTGGCTAAGGTGTTCGACTCATAATCGTTCGTCCCGGGTCCGCGTCCCAGTTCGAGCGCGGTGGATATGCATTGCTGATGATTCCTAACAAGAATGAAAAGGTTGTACGGTGCTTCCATGGTTTGCTAATGGTGAGTTGAGCGCTGAATTCGAATAGTGAATTATTTCATGATAACATTCTATCTCTTAATACTAACACATACCAAGTTATGTCTTTATCAGTAATACCGTACCACGAGTGTCAGTTTCCAATTGATTTAAAACCGAGAGTCAGCTGCACAGGTACTGATCTAGGCAGGGAGTTGTTGGTCTGGATTTTGTGCTCGGAACTTAAAGCTATCGACGTGTATCTCTATGTTAAACTAAGAAACCCGTTAGCTTTCAAATGAACCATTAAATGATGGCCACAAATAAAAAAATACCTACATGCTTCGTTCGGCACAACAGGACACAATAAAGAGTAGAGCACTTACGTTCAGCGGTAAATTACAAATATCTCTACTACCTTAGGACAGCGAGCCGATCATCTCTGGTCAGCCTTAGACAAACTACATCAAATTTGAACAAAGAGGTAGTGCGGATACAAGATCGGATAAAAATTTTTGTGATTGCATATCCTGCCCAAAAAAGTGATGCGAGTGTTTAGATTTTGATGAGAGTCTGGAACGAGAGGAACTGGAACAGTGGGATGTTTATGGGAAAAACTTGGCACAGAGTCTAACATCCAACACAGTTAACAACTAGAAACAGACAACTTTGAAAAGAATAATTAGAGTATATACTGTACAATTATGTAATGCGATGCAATCATTTTGTGGAACAAGCTAGAATAGTGTGCTCATTGAAAAAAACCAAAAGATACCAACTATCAACAGAATGTCTAGGATACACACATCGAACAAAACACTCTAAAGCAGGGCACCAGGCTTTTGAGACCGATTCAAATGGATGGCAAAATAACCGTATTTCAGGGTGTCAACGGTTCCTCGTTTACAGTGAGTGACGCGGAACGTTTGTTCATACAGACCGTCAAAGATTCCTTATGATATACATCTAGCCTCTTCCTTGTTCGTTGTTCGCATAAATAGGCTTGTGATCGCACACTTCACTCCTTTCTACGATCAAACAAACATTTTCTTTGGGTCTGGGGATAGGTAGATAGAGTAGCAAACATATTATAAAGAGGTTTAAAATGCTCTAAGACATTAGGAGGGAGGAGCTTTCTGGTTTATCCTTTTGGATATTTCACTGGTCTGTTTTTAAAACATGGAATTATTTTTCAATATCGCGCCGGAAAAATAGGATGTTTGAAATTTTCTGAAGTGATTTCTGACTTGTATTTCTGGCATTTTAGTTTCATTGGTGTAGTATTTGGATTAGGAATCAGAATACGGAATTCGATCAGGCACAGTTACGAACGAATACGAATTGCCAGTAGACACTTGATCGGATTCGTCCTAAACTACGCAGAGGAAGACAACGAGAAGACCACACCAGATAGGAAACAAATAGGAGATGTCCCGGTTGACGAAGTACATTCCATCCAATGGCTTTCGAGGAATGTTTGAACTTCACGACTCTTTTCGCTACTATTCTCACTGGTTGCTTGTGTACTCAGGCTAGCGCGAAGCTGTGCCGGACTGCATTAAGTGACTTTTACGTAAACTGATCACAACTGATCGAGTGAATGGAGTGAACTGCAATCGAGACAAGCACAGCGTCTGCATGTATTTGTGGTGTGCGGCAACATCCAAAGTCAGGATGTGGAAGTACTCGAACTTTGCTGTATTGCACCTAATCGCAACATATCGAATTAAAAATGTTTATCTCCCTGTTTTTTTTTTGTAGTGAGGCAGTATGTGCACAAGCACTAATCATCGAAGCGAATCAGTTTGCTACATCATTCAGAATGCGATTCGAAAATACTCCAAAAGGATGCTAGCAACCAACAACAGATTTGTACAGGAATGAAATGCCGAGGTAGTCTACGGCAAACTGGCGTGTAGACGGTTCTCCAGTTTTGAAAGGAATGGAGCTATTTCATCGACTTGTGCATCAGTGATCATTAAGAAACGTACTTCCATTGCAGTAGGTTAGAATTTCTTCTTTTTGATGACTGAGTAAATTCGTAGCGAAATAGAGGGGGGGGGGGTAAAATCCGTTGATTTCTATTGCCAGCCTCAGAGTAGACGAGGAATCACCTAACTGCGCTGGAGCTACACAATCTTCGTCAAGTGGCCTTATCATTCCTCGGTCTTTTTACGTTTGCCAATCATAGTGATTAACTCTAAAAGTTATTTACTGACCAGTTTGACTGTATTTTGACCACGGAATCTCAACTTGCTACTCAGAATTTAGAGAACTTTCTGTCCAAGGGTTCTATAAATGGGTTACGTTTCAGATTGAGGAATACACGCGTTCGAAGACGAATACTATTCGCGGTGATTCATTCACGAGATTGTGCAGATCGTACGGGGACGAGCAGATCAGAGGTCAGTAAGTTTCGGGTACAAAAAATGGTTGAAGAAACACGTACCTGCAAATAATGACGCACGTACTTATGCATACACACATCGAGAAGTACCAGCAGTCGGTACAACTGCGTCGCTGTGATTTGAGTGTGAGTTTTCCGAGTGAATGGATCATTACAGATGGAGGTCGCCTTCGTACTTGGAGTCTGGTGCAGTGCAAGACCTTATACTGCTTCCTCACTGACCTCCTCACTTCGGTTTATGAGGTCTTCTTTTTCATACCTTGTAAATCCTTTTGCGCACTCTGGAGGGGCACTGTCCTGTCATACTTCATCTAGAAATATAACCAACATCCGATGGGTATCGGCAAGGAATGATTAAGTGCTGTAACCTCAATGGATGAGTGCTACTGACGTTCCAACCTTGTTGGCTTGTCATCCTTTCCACTAAGTAGAAAGTTGTGTGACGGGGAATGGGAATATGAATACAACTGTAACAGGAACGGTCACATGCAGCCGCGCAAGGTGCATGAAAAATCAAACGACATACGACTACATACGAAGTTCAAATAATCAATACTCACGATAAGGCAACGTTGCGCGATCATATTAGGTTGCACTGCTATCTTCACTCCAATCGATTCCTTCCTATGACCCTTTGCAAAATAAAACGGCGTTTGGTATTACGATCTCATCAGAGGTAATGGGAGTGCAAACGGGTGATAGGTCCGTTCTAACAGTCACAACGGTGATGCATCGGAAGTCCTTCGTTAGTTAGTAAACAAACCGTAATTAACCAAATTAGGGTTTCCGATGCAAGTTGCATCTGATGTTTATGGGCACGAAACACCATTATTGTTGTAATTTCTAAATTGACCTCTAAATTGACCTCACCCATGCATACTGCTTTTGATTCTTTTTGGTTATCAATAACAGTTTGTTCCGGGTGCTATTTTTTAAACGTTGTCAGCTAAGCACGTTAGAGTAAACGGGAACACATCATTTTCAGTCAGTTTTCTGCCATTGCTAGGTCTCATTTTCACAGCGACAGTCTGTTTTCCAAATAGTTCTGTATATTCAGGAGCATATTTAGTAATCGCATCGCTAAATGGGGTCTCGCTATTCGAGACTGTTCATTGTTATTTTACTCATTATCTGTTTGCTTACGTGTCCGTCTGCGCTAAATGGACTGTGTCCATGCCTGTCTAACGGTTGCTCTCTCTACGGTTCCAACCACACACATCACAGTGGACTAACTCCCCACTCTGAACCAGGTAACGCTTCTCACCGTCTACTTGCTTCACCTGCCTGCTTCCTTCTGACCATAATCTATCTCCGCTCAGCACAGACGTGCGCATTTCCGTTATGGAACGCACTTCAGTAACCCGCCTTACTGAAAACCGTCACTAAGCCCTTTTCCTTTGTTACCTACATTTTCGTAGTTCTACGGTTAATGGCGCTTTAAGCCGCCCAAAAGAACTCCCTTTTTATCACATCTGATCTGCCAGTGCCATCATTGTTAACTGTCAGCTGTCTCACTGTTGCCCCAAGTGCTGGTGTATGGAAGTCAGGCGGCCGTATACTAGTCTTCAGGTCTCCAAACTCGCCGTCGATATAGTTGGGACTGTTTAAGATCTGCTGTCGACAATTTGCTGAGTTATAAGCCGCGCATTCCTAATAATTCAAATGAGACTGACGGGTCCACATACGAAGTATGCAAGTATGTGTATCGCTAGACAGGATAGCATGGGGCTCGCAAACCTGATGAGTGAAAAAATCCGCGAATCCGGTTGTGTTCCCTGGGGGAAATTTCTCCTTAATCTAAATGCATAATATGCTACTCACATCGAACTGAGTCTCTTGAATTGTAACACAGGCCTAATAATCACGGTTTAAGGGTTTGAAGGCAGCTGAATCCGTCATTATCCAATGAACAGCACAAACAAGCTCACTTGGAAAGAACTATACTCGGGTTTGTACAGGGTTCTCCTTGGAGAAGTAACTAGTTGGGTTTTACGCCGAGAAACAAGAAGAGACAAATTCGTGTTTGGATAAAATCAGGTGTAAATTTATGAATTATTTTGGGAAGTGGATTTCTGGTTCAGTAATGAATACTTTGGGGGCCAAGAAGTTTCAGTGCATCATATCACAAAACTAAGACGCAGAATCACCATATAGCTCTAATCGCAGAAGTCCTCACTTTCAGTACACAACTGTCGTTTCCTCAACGACAAATTACGGTTAGCTTCAGCCACTAAACCTCTTTTTTCTGTTTTCCACCGAATTTCCTCCCAACTATGGCATAAAGTTTAGTATCAGTACTAACTTGATCACTCTTTTGGAGAACTTAGCCAGTTCATATAAGCGTTTTGTGCGAGATTGCATGTTTCTGACACCTGAAGCAATTGGCAAACATTCCAATTATTTCCTTTGCTGATTCATCCGCGAGCACCTGAGGCTGCATACATCAGCAATATCTAAAATAATTCTATATTGTAACGGTTTGTGAAATCAGATGAGCACTACAATTTCCCAGGATTTTTATTTCGTGAACTTGGGAATATCACTTGAAACGGATAAGACGACCTGGTCTCCCTTGAAACCAAGAAAAATAAATAACTTGCATCATTTTCGGGCGCTCTTATAAAACCACTATATTTGGAGTTGGACTCGATCAAATGGCATGGTAAACGGCATGTGCAGTTACGTTTTATCATGATACTCCTAAGAACATCATAAAATTCGATTGACTTGATCACACAATGATATCCCGAATCCACGATCTCAGAGGATGTTTGAGTCAGCGTCAGTGTTCGAGGATGGGAACCAAACAGCACTGTTTCAATGCGAAGCCAGTGTGAAATAGTTTTTTGTTGAGATCACACCCTATAGATGGGTCGGCAGCCTATGAATTTGGACGGCATCACCGTCTATAGTTTTACTACTCGTTAGTAGTCAATTCAGAGTGAATTTATTCACATCCCTGGACCAAAAGAGGTTCGGAGCAACGTGTGATGAGTTTACGCGCATTATTTCACATAGGTCAGTAACAAAAAGTTTTCTGTAGGGTGTGTAACTGGCCGACGTTCCGGCTAACTTTTGTAGCCCTTCTCAAAGCTCTGGAAAATTGCATAACTTTAATCACATCTGAAATCCCTGGGATAGTGTCATGCCGGTGAAGATTGCTTCCTTTTCAGATTTTTCTCAAATGGATGAAACAAATTCGCAACCTGTGAATGAATTTTCCTTCAGATTGTTGGTTTACCTTAACAATCACATTCCAGAATTTGTACTTCTCATTTTTTTCTGGTTTCTGTAGGTTTGTTGACAAATGAGGCAAACTGGATATCCTAGCAGTGTCGTTTGCGTTGTTCGATTTCGCTATCTGCTTTCCCTTTCATTAAAGGATAAACACCACCGTAGTTGGTTTCAGAACTTCCTGTTTTTATTCTGCCTTCAATCGGGGCAAAGTGCAATGTTTTGCGGTTGTGATTCGCATATCCTCCGAATTATTTTTAACAATTTTTGTCCGTTGGGTTGTTTGTTCTTCCGGAAACCGCAACGAACTGGTGAAATTCTCAATCTGATCGGTCGGAAATTTCGTCTGATTTTCAATCAACTTTAAGGAATCGTGGTGCACTGACCGGGTACCTGTTTTTACTTTCCATCTTTTATCTAGTTTTGTCAGTCCGTTGTATTTCGTGTGATTCTGGAATCATAGCAAACATGAAGATACTATTGTATTGCAGTCCTATTGACCCTGGCAAGCAAGGCGGTCCATCTTGACTATTCGCCACAACATAATTGCATAATTATGAAGCAAAGACGAACAGAAGCAGTTAGGCATGCATGTTTGATTTAAGAATGACATAAGTGAGTCCAAATACAAACGGCGCAATTCAACCTGAAGAACATCCTCAATCCCAAGCATCTATTGACCTCCAACAGTGAACTCATTCAGAAGTAGAGAAAAGATACCGTGTTCATTGAGCCGAGTTTGTGTACCTGCCCAAAGGTCCCGGACAAACTCTAAAACTTAACATGCCAACGCTATACCTTAGCACTTCGATCTTTGTTAGGTATTACAAAGTTCAAAAAAAAACAGCTAAATGCGTAACTTAGATTCGGTTGCCGCTATAAAGGACAAGTCAAGAGTCGGGGTATCTACTTTCTTCGAGTTATAAAATGCAACCACAAGGTCAGCAACATTTAGACAAGATGATTCCCAGTGGAAAGCTGTGCTATGTTTATCACAAGGTGTTAGTGAACCGGACTGTGATCGATTTTAATTCCTCAGTCGTTCGAACAAACTGAATTTGAGTAGCTTTATTTGTTTAAGATGTGTTTCGCATGTCCGCTCGCTCGGTGGGCGCTGTTCTCCGAGGTAGTGATCAGTCCATGGAGTGACGAAAAAGTATGAAGACCTTAGCCAGTAGACTGCCCCCAGCATGTCGAGTTACATTACTGCTTTCGTCTCCATGAGATCCCCAACGTGACAGTTGGAGACCTTAGGCGATAAAGCTAAGTGCAGGAGTCAGCGGCGTTCATAAATTCGAAGTGTTTTTACTTTACAGGTTCTTTATATAAGGTCTTAAAAATTTTCTTTTGCCTTTATTCGATGCTGTGAGGCAGCAGCACAAATCAGAACACATTAGTTTAAGTTAAATCGTTCTGCAAATGGAAATGCACTGAGCATGGACTAAAGATCAAAACATCAGTTGGTAGATCTTACGTTAACTTACCTTCCTTCAGGCCTGAAGGTTTTGACTTTTACCGTAGTCAATTCAGCATTTCGCGCTAAAGAAAAGACAGTATTGAATGGTTATTTGCGTTCATCTAATTCTCATTTGTTGCGACTTTGTGTTGCCAGAAGCTGGGAATCGATTTAGGAGAGCTGTATGTGAAATGTCGTCAAATCAATTTAAGATTGACGGTTGTAGTGGATATAGGTTGCTGGCTGAAGGCGGGAAGAACAGTTACCTGTTATTTTTATTGTCGCAATGGGGGTTGGCAACAAGCACTACGAAAATTGAAGACATTTCATTCCAAGCAATAATAGAGTGTCTACTAAGGCGTGTTCACTGCGGTACACACATTGCAACATCTTCTGTCATTAGAAAGATTTCGGATTAGGTTTTGCGCAATCTGTATTCCGTAAATCGTGGTTTGAATTCATTTGGTTTATTTCAAGATTCTGTTTGTACAAGATTAAAGGAAAATAAAAATATCCAATAAGCCAAGGTTTACCGTCCACACTTGATACACAGCATTTTGCATGGCTTGCCAGTGACGAAACCACTGACAAGCGCTACCTCACCAGGCACTGTTATGCTTTACCTTTCGGAGCTGCTAGAATTTAGGTCGACATTTCGCGAAGCCACTGACAAAGGCGATTTTGGTACACTCTGACTACAGATTGCAAAGGGATGGATCAAGCTGAATATGATCAAACAATTCGATGCGGACGGCTTACTAACTTCGTTAACACGGGAAGCCAAGTTCCATGATAAAGTTTTAACCAGAAAAGGAACCAAATCAGATGCGGGAAAGACATGTGTCATTGCAGATATATCTGTACCAACCAATACAAAAAGCATTTCACGCATCAGAAGAAAGGTTGGCCAGATAAGCTAATTCTCACCTGAGATAAGGGAGACATTTCAGAACAGTTTCATAACCATTAAACTTGCACCAGCTTGGTCTAATTTTAACCGCCACCTCACAGCACCGTAAGCACAAAAAGAAAAACAGAACCAGAAATAGTAAAACATTAACTGAGAAACAATAAGTTGAACAAGTATCCAGAATAGAAAAGATTTCGAATTCAAGGGCTCCATTGACTTTGTCAGTGAGCCGTGTCACCTATCGTCTCCAACCCTCAACTGGGGGATTTCGTGGGCCGCAATCTGATAATCCAACTAGATCTAAACGAATCAGTCCACTGGTTAATGTTGCCTTACGTTTTTTCTTATTTCACCAACCGGTCAACTCGAACCATCTTTCAACCATGAGCGGCCCCGCTGAATAGCATGAAATGAGACATTAGTTCTGTGGACATGACCAAAACATATACCAATTGTCTTACTCTATTCATATTCGGTGCCTCTTTTGGGGATGGAACTCTATAACTTAGTACCTTACGTTTCTGGGTTACTCATAATTCTCCCTAAATATCCTACAAAACTACGAGGGCATCAGTGTTCAAACACCAAAATTCTTCGCATATCTTCTCTCGGTGCACATGTTTAGGAGCCGTGGAGCAATAGCGACCTCATTGCTGCCGCATATACTGGGCTTTTGGTCGATGACCGTATATCACACCGATGCCACGAACGTCCACATTAGTGAGTGCCTATCAAGCGCTCTGCCTGCATAAAGGCAGTCCGGCCGATGTAGGACCACAAGCTGAGTTGTGACTATGCAAGCAATTAAACTTACACTACTTAGTTGTTCTCTGCAAGAGCGAGGTTCGGCTTCGAGCCAATCCAGTCCTGCAATAGCATTTTGTGATTGAAATGTCCAGATCGCACCTCAAGCACACCTCACTATCGTCCAAGCAACCGAGAATTTCTTACTTACTTTGGATCTACCTCAGTAGCACAGGGCTTTCCGCATATTCTGAGCCACAGAGTTTCCTATTTGGGCTAATGCTAATGCCACTACTCTCAAACCAATATACCCTAAAGCAAGAACTCGTCCTCGGCTGTTCGCATACGGAGATTGGAAAAGTGAGGTAATTTTCTCCGGAACACTCTTCAACGACAAATACAGTCAGAGATTTGCACGGTCCAACTGAGCGGAACGTTGCTTACAGATCAAGAACGGCAAAGATCCCAGGTCTACAGATGTGCCTATGTCTAAGATTTGTTTCAGATTGATGGTTTGATTGAAACAACCGTGTCTTGGTCGAAAACTTGCTTAAGCCAACACCTTTTACTAGCACTAGATAACCGGAGGAGGATGATACCGGTGGGTTTGAATGCTTACCAGACTAATTCATATCAAGATCTATCAACGTTTCTGTAAATCGATACAGTCACCTATCCAGCAGACCAGTGCTCAGGAGTCCATACTCTTGGTCAGACTGATCTCAGGAGTTTTGTTAACTTCGATATTAACACTTCGCCGTTGCCTTTGAGGAAGGACAGAGACAGTCCATCTGGTCCAGCTGTGTTATGCCCTTTAAGAAAACCTATCTCTCTAATGACTCACATTTCTGATGAAGCAGTGGAATTTACATGTAATGGTTCATTTGCAAATGTAAATGGTTCAACAAGACTGCTCCATAAAATGAACCGTCGGATTCATTGATCACTTCCACCAAACTTGGCTTATGTGGAGCCGTACGTCTGATCAATCAGTAAAGGTTGCGGCTAATGTTGATAGTTGCATTCTTCTCTGTTCTCCACTATTGCTGGCAGTCATTTCTCAGGCTCTCGGTCAGTTGTCTTCTGGGGGATTCGCGCGTCTGATTGTATGTGAAATCCGGAGGGATGGATCTGCGATCATCCGAAGAAATAACGGAAGTTGATGATATTCCTCATCCAGGTGATCTGGAGTTCTGTGTGCCAGTTGTATTTGAGTGCATGGCTTATTTAGTCGGCACTCCGTGTTCGCTCGGATCCTGGCTGTGACGATAATCGCGTTGAAAGCTCCGACCGGAACTGAAGTCGACGATTATCGTCTGGAATTAGCTGTGCAGGATGGGTAGTGTTCATAGTAGCGAGACCACGGACTAGACGCAAATAAAGGTAAGTGTGGATCAAAACGTGATGTGAATGCAGAGGCAACGGTTAGAATGGTCGACAGTCCTCGGTTGATGCATGTTACTGATAACAAAATGCAGTGCAGTCAGTCTGAGTCCAAGGATGTCAAGGTGAAGGACTAAACCAAAAGTGGTCCAATTTCACTCTTAGTGACAAAGGTTGCTGTTTATCGGAAACATTCGGAAGTATTTTGGTTGATGCGATCAACATAATTAGTGTTATCGAGTGGGACAGAAAATGGGCTTCCGATGTGCCGTTCCGACTCCACTAAGTAGCCAAGTTGGGAATCAGAATTACCAGCAATGACCACAACGTCCGTTGAATGCACACATTGGAGTCGTCGGCATAAATCCCGGTAGAACTCGTATCTGACCTCCGGAAAGCTGTAGTCAACAGACACAGACGGATACGATGCTCAAACAACGACGCTTCAGCCGTCTGATACTGATGCACATCGAACTGTTCAACCAACTCGCACACAAACGACTGTTGATCGGAATCCAGTCTAATGGTGAACGCTCGGTTGATACGCTCGAGAGTGCTCCGAAGCCAGTACAACCAAGGGCTCTAGATACCGGATCACTCGTCACGCGAAGAGTGAAACGATAGAAAGAGCTTGCATCTGGGCTTCGAAGAATGGTTAAATATATGGAGCCTTGCATGTGCGTTTCGGAGACGTAGCATGCAACTATACTAGAGGTTTCAAGAGTTCTAGCTAAGGGAGTTTGTTGCCGCATCTAGCTGCGTGCAAAGGAAGGAGGCAGCTAGGGGAAGTGAACATGTGGCTTAAGTATTACACTAAACTCATTTTCTGGCCTTTCACTAATGATACCTTCAGATAAATCTGTCCAGCCGCAATTATTCGTGGAAACGAAAGAATGGAAATTAGGGAGGTTTCCTATAGAAAGGGCGCTTGAGTGATACTTCGCGGCTGTCTACATTGACAAAATGGGCTTTCCCTAAGAACCCCAACTGGAGTTTTGACTCAGAAGTGTCACCCACAGGGCATTAGGGCGTTAATTCGGCACGGGAGCTCTGAGTAGTAGCATATTTACCACTAACCACCCTGCTCGAAACAATGGGTAGCGTGGTCTTGATTATCATGCACGACGACCGGCGCAGCATGGAATTCGTTTTATTGAAATGGTGAACAGGTACCGTTGCTAAACAGAACAGTGATTAATATTCCCAACTAAACCCTTCTGTCCTAACAAAAATCTGTCCGCGAGGCAGTTTAGAGTGGCTGGGTGGGAGCTCATATACTTGGATCAATTATTCTCCCACTCAATTTTCGATCGAGTTGCCTGCTCGAATTAATTCCCAATCTGGGAGACTACTTCGTCAGGCATCTATCCTTTGATCTTTTATTGATGATTGGATCTTTGCATGTCTCGTTAAGTTAGGGAGGCACACAGGCTGTCGCACCACTTTAAGGTACAGTCTAAGTGTGACGACTCTCGATCATCCTGGTTATCTTACAGAGGAAGTTATGCAGCTGGTATGGGATAAAGTGCACGTGAGATAACAATGAGCTTTCGAAATGTTGCTTGTTAAAAAATAGTCTGGATATCGGTAATTGTAAACAGAATCACTCGGGACCGAAAGTTCTGAAATAGAGCACTACCAACATAGCCAATAAAAACTACAGCGAATCCTACAGGTCTGAGGATTGGATATTTTTCTTTTTCTATCAAGGAGTTTGGAATGAATGTAGTAGATTGTGACAGTGACAGGTCACATTTCCCGTCGGGTAGAGACAAATCCAAAATGAAATTAAATGGACTGTACCGATTTCCATGCATTCGTCAATGTTCTGCATACTTCACTCGACCATAACTGACTGGGGTTTCTGTTTGGATTTGAAGAAATTTCGGAATAATTTGAGGCACTAGAGAATCCGAAGGGTACGAGCAGGACCATGCCGCGCTCAAGCAAACGGTATGATGGAACGATCTAACGGAACCTAAAAAATAATCGGGAATATGACTTAGTTACCGCATCATACAGTAATTGCGACAAGAGTAACACCATTCGAAACGATCTTTAAAGAGGTGAGGATGGGGATGTACACATTGTTAATTATCCACGGCTTTCCAGTAGTGCCGACCAGATGTCGGGATCAGCTGGAGAAGCCGATGATTCAACTTTCAAAAAGTTCCCAATTTCGCAACAAGGCAACAACAACAAGGCGACAATCGAAATAAATCGCACAGGCAGAGGACGTTCTAATACCGTCGGCTGATAAAAGTTAGGGGACAAGCCAAAACCAACTAAGTTGATCATAGGTTCGGAAAATTCTAGGGACAATGAAACAGGCCGCATGTTATTCTAGATGGGAATAGTGAGCCAAGGTCTACAGATTAAACCGGTAAATCCAGAGGACTAAACAAACTGATTAAGATAAACTGAATGCGATAAAAAACTCAACAGGAACTTTTACCGGAATGGTAAGACTAGCTTACCAAACCGGCATTATCAGACAATCAAAAATGGCAAACTTCGTGGAGGACATACAAAACCGAAACGGAAAAAAGCGAACATCGAGATGGCTCATGGTAAAAGACAAAATAAAAGGCTTCATCCTGACATTATGCTACTCAATACAAAATGAAATTCCAGATCTGCTAAACCAGTCTCGTTTTGGTTTGCGATAAGTTGTTTTTTTGCATCCATCCAGTCGATAACTACCAGTGCTTATTGACCAATACAGCTTAATTCAAATAACTAAATCTAAGGGGCATTTGGATAAGAATTCATTAATAAAGTGATTGGATTCTGTAACATTGACGGGTGCTTACCAGCCATCGTCGTTACTCATTTTTATTCTTTGATTAGTGTTTACCATCGTCATTTTGGATCTTTTTGCATTAATTCGAAAATAGGACGTTCTCATTCACCATGTTGTTTTATCACATTAACGTAACCCCAATTCACACGTCTTATTTGACTGATGTCTTGCACCACCTATTCTAAACTTGAACGTCCGTCGGGTCGTTTGGCCGGTTTCTTTGCTCGTTTCCTTTCCCAACCGCCGTTCAGCGCAGGAACGTTATTTAGCTTCACGATTGTATGCAGTAATAGTTTCGGACTTTTATCTGGTTCTGACTAGGTCCTCACAGTCCTGCAACTAATTCAACTGGGTCGAAGATCTGACAATTTTGAACGCATTTACCAGAAGACTGAAGACCGACTGAAAGTGACAGTCGCGTGTTGGAATTGACTGGAGGTACTCGCGCCTCTGAAAAACCGCTTGATTAATTCATATTTTTGTTCAGGCAGGCAGAACCATTTGCGAGTACACACCTTGCACGCTGAACCTGGCCGATTGCAAGCGGTCCGATCCAATTTTTAGACTTGTCTCCGTTCTTCATAAATACGGCAACAGGATAGAAAGTACACACTGCACGGAGATTTTCAAGACAGTTCTGAAATCAACATCTTCAGAAATGAACGATTATGGCTGCAATCGAAGGCAGCAGGGATGTGAACGTACGATTAGCAGAGTAGCCCAGTTAACAGAAACGCGATCGAGAATGTGAACGATGCGTTAAAATCGGTCACGGTATGCATGGGCCCTAATATTGGAATGCTCCGTTTGATTAGTTCACACGTTCAATAGGGTCCTCAGTAGACTCCGAAGATACGTGTTTCTAGTGCACATTTCCCATATCTTGTGTCAGGCATACGTCGAAAATGGCTGACTGCAGATGGACGGGTCCAACTACCAAGCCTGTCTTCGATCATCATTCAAACGCTACCGAAAAGACTAGTCATCGGGTTGCTAGACCGAACGTTCATTGACACATTTGTATAGACTGACTTAAGCTCAGTTTGTTAGAAAATGTATGGTTCTGGCTACCGTCCAAGGCACAGGTGATTTCGCGTTGGATTCACCAACCAATTCGTATTTAAACCGTCTCATTTTCTCGGAGGGAAGAACTAGAGGTGTATGAAACGGAAATTCTGATTCTCTTCTGGAGTTAGGCTACGTGCATAGTTGGATTAGACGAAACGAAACAACCAAGATTTCTGGCCACTGTCGCTCAATAATATCTCACGTTCTCGGACTTCCGTTGCAGTGTGAAAAACGTTGTGCGAGATAGGTCAAGAGAATTGGATAAAGGAAGTTAACGT